>JAWNMO010000054.1:0-272575 GCA_035043915.1 Drosophila paramelanica | reverse complement strand
ACAGTCATGGACAAAAGTATTGGCAATTTGATAATATACAATATTAGTGACGGTTTTGTCCAATAAAACGCGTAATATTTAATAATGTTATATTTTTTAAATGATTATTAATTATTTGTGCACGCAATTCAATTATTTTTATAAACGTTAGCGGCTTGGTAAATTTTTAATAATTATTTTATTACTAGAACCATCAATTTTATAGGGACAAAAGTATTGGCAATTTTCAATAAGAGGTTGATTTTTTAATAGTAGTTTTGATATGGTCACTCATTTCTTTGCCAAAATGCATCCCTGTATTCACCGTTATTTGAATCTACAAAATTTCTTTGGAAAAAATTGTTTGAGCATAATTTTATATATTTTTTTGCAAAAATGGCCCCTAAGAAGTGTGAAACCACCGTAGAGCAGCGAAAAATTATTTTAAATTTACGCAAGCAAGGCAAATCCTATAAAGAAATTGGCGACCTATTGGACAGAAGTCAATTTACCATACGGAGCATAATCCAAAGATTTTCAGACGACCCTACGGCGGAAAACGCTAAACGTACCGGCCGCCCAAGAAAGTTAACCGATCGTGAATGCACCCAAATAATAAGAAAAATCAAGAAAGAACCAAAAATAACATCATCCAAAATAGTATCAGAGGTAAAAGAAGAGATTGGGAAACAAATTCACTCCAAAACGGTTCGGCGGGTACTACACAAGGCTGGGTACAATGCGAGAATTGCAAGACGCAAACCACTCATTTCGAGTGTTAATCAAAAGAAGAGATTGGCATTCGCCAAAGAGTTCAAATCGAAGCCATTAACGTTCTGGAACGATGTCCTATTCTCTGACGAAAGCAAGTTCAATATTTTTCGCTCAGATGGCCGAATTAAGGTGTGGAGAAAACCCAATGCGGCATACAATAGCTGTAACTTAATGCCCACAGTAAAGCACGGTGGTGGAGGTGTTATGGTGTGGGGCTGTATGTCCGCAGCTGGTGTGGGTGAACTAGTTTTCATTGAAGGAACAATGGACAAGCGTGTTTACTTGGAAATATTGAAGGCAAATTTAAAAAAAAGCGCTGAAAAGTTGAAGTTAAGCAGTCAGTCGAGAGTGTGTGTGTATGTGTTCATTTCTGGGTTCAGGGTATCTACTAGTCGGGCGGTCCCGACTAGAGCAATCTCACTTGTTCTTATTATTTGGGTGCATTCACGATCGGTTAACTTTCTTGGGCGGCCGGTACGTTTAGCGTTTTCCGCCGTAGGGTCGTCTGAAAATCTTTGGATTATGCTCCGTATGGTAAATTGACTTCTGTCCAATAGGTCGCCAATTTCTTTATAGGATTTGCCTTGCTTGCGTAAATTTAAAATAATTTTTCGCTGCTCTACGGTGGTTTCACACTTCTTAGGGGCCATTTTTGCAAAAAAACATATAAAATGATGCTCAAACAATTTTTTCCAAAGAAATTTTGTAGATTCAAATAACGGTGAATACAGGGATGCATTTTGGCAAAAAAATTAGTGACCATATCAAAACTACTATTAAAAAATCAACCTCTTATTGAAAATTGCCAATACTTTTGTCCCTATAAAATTGATGGTTCTAGTAATAAAATAATTATTAAAAATTTACCAAGCCGCTAACGTTTATAAAAAAAATTGAATTGCGTGCACAAATAATTAATAATCATTTAAAAAATATAACATTATTAAATGTTACGCGTTTTATTGGACAAAACCGTCACTAATATTGTATATTATCAAATTGCCAATACTTTTGTCCATGACTGTATGTGTAAAAGACACCTGGGTATAGGGTATCTCTTAATCAGAGGCAACCCCTCCGCCTGTTGTACCTTCTTCTACTACATTTGTTTAGATGCGTCATGGTCTCCCACTTCTTTTAAGTCCTGTGAAAAATTGGCAAAGGTAAGCGGCGCCGCAAAATATTTGTAGTTTATTCATAAATAAAATTAGGTGCACAATTGGAAGGGTGAGTTACAAAGTTGAAGGTTGCCAGTTGCCTGCCGCATTTTCGCAATTTTTTTCTTTTTAAATATATTTTGGCACAGTAAGTTCAAGACTTGGGCTTGGCAAGCTGGTGCCGTTGTAAACTGCAATGATGCTTATAATGTTGTCGGTGATTATGTTACCTCTCTCTCTTTGTGCCGAGCAGCTTAATGCCTCAGGTTAAATGCCTGCTTCCGGGTGCAACCCACAAATAAATTTAATGTGTTTCACAAATAAATTAATATACAGCCAGCGCATTTTCGATCAAGGTGCAGAATGCTAGGCAACAACAACAATACGACTCGTCGAAAAATCTTTTGCACTTCACGAGAAAAACTAAGTTCTGAACTTTAGAGTAGTTTTTGCTATAAGTCCATTAGCTCGGCACAAAACTCTTCGTTTTTTCGCTGAGTGTATCGCCTGCGTTGTTCCCAATAAACTCACCAATGCCGACTGACAGCTGCAGCCAGCCAAATCGACAACAATAATGCCAGCTTCAGCGAATGCAAATACATGCAATTAATTGCCACTCGCTTCCCCTCTCTCAGCCCCTTGCCCCGTGCTCTTACCAACTTTTGGGCCAGCTGCCATCGCATGAATGGGATGTGAGTGACAGGAGATGCTCTGCCCGGCATCGCTTAGGTAACTGCCGCACTGTTACCAGTTGCCAGAGGCCTTTAGCCAAAACCAACGGCCAAAAGAAGTTCAACTTCATGTCGTGTATTCAATCGAGTGCAGCATATGCTGCAGGTCCTGGCTTGCACGTACGATCCAAGGAGCGCTCCGAGGAGTCGGGGAATAGCTATGCGCCATTAGGCGGAGAGGTCGCGCATCTATTGTTATGTTGCATTTGCAAAAAAAGCAGCAGCAGCAACCGTAGACGACACCGAATTGGACTAACAATATTTTATAACGAATTCGGCGAGTTGAGCATGCAAAGCACGTTGTTGACAACGGGGCGTGGCCAAGGCGTGTCACACGGTGGCGGTCGATTGCTCGATTGACGTCGCAGACACTGAGAAAAATAATCAAGTAAGTCGTCCTTAAATAGTGCTTCTCTTTTCGATGCACCTCTACATGGCTATAATACATACAAGATTGAGAAAAGTATGTGCTTGTCATAAAAGGTTTACACTTGATTTAAAAAATTGAAAATATGAGTGCATTTTCGCTGAATATTAAGTATTATTAAATTGAATGAAATTTTTTTCTGTGTACTTGCCGCATGTTACTGTCAGGAACTGCGACAGTTACTTGCAGCACAGCCTATTTTGGCAGTTTACGTGCAACGGCAGCATCTGAGGCCAATCGAACGGGGCCAATAGCAAAAGAATGCTTCAAAAGAAGCTCACGATTTGCCCGTGTGAAAATCATAATCATCAAATTAACGCGCGCTCCGCCCCGCCCCGCTGGATCAAATTTGCCAGGCTCAAATTGGTGCTTTGGTGCGAAACCAGGGCACAAATACTACGTGAGCATTTAAAGCGAAGCAAATAAAACTTAAGTGTCACCCTCACACACACACACACACACACATACTAACACGCAGAGGCATAAATATGGTGTCAGAGATTGGAAGGGATCTTATTGCTTGGCCAAGGCCATTCAGGTGTCACCAGATGCGAGCGGGTTCCATGCCACGCACCCTCGTTAAAGCAATCTGCGCCGGCTGAAAAGGCTGCTTAATCAGCGGCCGGGCCTTTGACAGATAACTGGGCCGATGCAGGGCGGGTGTCGGAATCATCATCATCATCGTTTGACTGCGTCAGCGCCATAAAGCAAGGCAGAACAGAGTGGGGGAGGGGAGTGGGGGCAACATTCACACATACATCACTTGGCTAGTTCTACACTTGGCCAGCTCCAACTCCAGCCAGAAGCGGTTGAGGCCATCAAATTTCAGTCATAACAATAACACTGATAGTCCCGCTCGTAAAATAAAACCCTTTTTGCCCGCTGCCGCAATGTCAGGCCACTGTGGCTGGGATTTCTGTGCGGATATCCTCATGTGTGTGAGAGTGTGTGGATGTGTGCCGGCGTGCGTGTGTAACTGCTGTTCCGTTTCCAGAACCAAAAACAATCAAGTCCGCGCGCGCGACTCAAAAACAACACACGTTAGGCACACAGAAATTCGACAATGGCACTTGGGTCTGTCGGGGTTGGGGTCCGTCCACCCACCCGGCACCTTCTTCAATCTTTGCAACACACAACTGCAGGGACTCGGGCGCGGTCAAAAGGCAACGCCTAAAGCATTTAAATCCTTTTCGCACTTTGCTTGTCGCTGTCCCCGCTTGTTGCTTGTTTTTCATACCCAGTATAAATTTTAAACTGATTTGAAAAAGGGTATATTGCAGTTGTATAGGATTAACAAGACAATAGAAATTATGGCCAAATCGTCATCAGATTAGGTTTTTTGAATTGAAAATTAAAAATATCTCATATTTTGCAGCTATTTCAAAAAACATAATATTTTTAGCATACAAATATAAATAAATGTATATAAAAGCAACTCGAGGCTGATTACAGGGTATGTTCGTGTGAAGCAGTCTCTCGCCAAAGCATTCTTGTTTTCTATATAGTATTCCCGGCCGCAATACGTGCGACACGTATGACATATGAAGTGACTATGTATGTGTGTATGTTCTTCTCCTCGTGTGTGTGTGTGTGTGTGTGTGTGCTTGCTTGGAGTGGATGGGGCAGCTGCTTGTCATGCTTCAATTTCAGTTTCATGACGCTTTCGCAATAGAATGTGCGACCAAGGATGAGCTGCGCCTAATACACCCATAGGCCAAAATGGGGTTTCTTTCAGGCCGTAAAATAGGAATTTACTTTATTAAAATTTTTCGCTTCAAAAATATGGGACAACAACAATGGCAATGAACACAAAACAACAAGCTACGCAAATTTGTTGAAAATTTAAACACACACACACACATGCACCCATAAAACTGGGCGCTCAAGTTCGCCAATGATGCGCCCCATCATGAACGAGGTAAAAATGTACTCAACTATGAACTCTTGCTATACCCTATGCGAGTGTGTGGGCGCGCATGTCTGTGTGTGTGTGTGTGTGTGTGTGTGATGTCTGCAAAATAGGCTCGAATTTGCGTAGAGCGTGCGTCGAAAGGGCCAAAGGTTATGGCCGCGTCTGCTGCTGGCAAGGGTTCCCAGCGCAGACTAAGGACTCGGTTCGAGTCGGGTTCGGGCTAGGGCTCGAACTCGCCTGCGTTTGACAGTTTCATTCCGAAGATAGGGGAGGTACAGTGGAGTTGACGGGGTGACTGCTTAGGCATCTGAAAATTTATATAAATTGACAGTAATGCTGGCTGCCGTTCTCGGCTTCGTGAATTGTGCCCATAACAATAGCAACAACAACATCAAATTCTATGGTAAATTGCGCGACAACAACAGTGAACCTCCCATTGGAGAAGGAGCAACTTTTCGTATAGCATTCTTCTTGAACGCAAATTATGTACGAAAGAGCAAAATAATGAAATCGTAAAGAGTTGGCTGGCCCCACCGATCCAAAGCAACCCCCCCGGACACAAGCCCCGCACTGTGGGAGCTCACTATTTATGCATGTATATTGTATTTAAAATTCATTCCAGTTTCACTCAGACGTCATGTGTATGCAAATAGTGGCCATATTAATCATTGCCTCAGCAATTTGGGTACGTCTGCGGTTTTAGTTTTTATTCCATTTATATACTCCGTTCACAAGGCTTTTAAATGAAAAAATTTTGTATATTGGTTTTGCGCAAAGTGCGCTCAACCACGAAACCAGTAAAGCTAGCGATTCCCTAATTGCATTTTTTATTTCTTAAATAATAATGGGAAGTATGGAACACTCAGATTCCTATACTTGGCACTCAATTTAAAAAAAAAGTGTATTGAGTAAGAATTTTGTTTAAGTTTCACATGAATTGAAAATATGCTTTTCGTTAGGGCGAATAACATGATGCGATACTTTTCATCATTTATTTTTGTTGTATTATCTGTGCAAAAGATGCGCATCTCAATAGCCGTTCATTGTGGTATTTAAAACTGCACTTCGGTGCTAATAAATAAACAGCTCCTCCGTTAGGCAGCAGCATTTTTGGCCATATGCGCGCATTCCCGAATTCGCAATCCGCAGCCCGCAAACCTGCGACCCGCCCACCCGCGATCCAGATCCGTTTGAAATTTATGAAAGCGCCATTTCATTCCATTCCGGATAAAGTGCTAGAGCACGGACGGGGCCCGAGGTGCGGGCGAGGAAGTTGGCACTAAAACAACTGTAGCTGCCTGATGGTCGCGCTAAATGCTTTTGTTGATTCTGGGCTCGGCTCTGCTCTCTGGTTTTTTTCTTTTCTGTTTGTTGTTTTTTACAGAATTTAATAGTTTTGACGGTGGCGGCGGCGGTTGCACTGGCAAGAAATAAACTGCTGGCGACTGCGAATGCAGTCTGCAATAAGTCTTAGCAAACAGTCACCGGGGCGGACGCCGGCCGCGCCCACAATTGGCTTTTGTGCGGGCAACGCTTTCGTTTGTTTGGGTAAGGATGAAAGGGGGAAATGTGTTTGTTTTTCATTAAAAAACTTTTCATTTTTAACGGTCAAAGTTCGGCTCCGACTCCAGCTCTAGTTCTAGCTTCAGTTGCAGCTCTCTGCGGCAGCTTAGCGGAGGGTAAGAGGCTGCTCTGTGGCTGCCCTGACAGCGGCATGTCCTGTTTTATTGCGGTCAGGATTTACTATTTAGGCAAGTCTCTTTAGGCAGCGCTCTGTGTGCCATTGTCTCCTTCTGCCGTCAGAAGGCTTGCTCATTGTTTTACACATTTCATATTTCAGCGCTGCTAAAAGCTGGCACAGAAAGTCACGTTTCTAATGGAAACGGGACCCAGAACCAAAGACTGACCGAAGATAACAAACGGCATGATAATTAATCTTTCGTTCTGCTAACGATCTTTGTTTTTATTTTTTCCTATTGCAGTTCTGTTCGCGCTTCTGTTGTCAGCGCCCTGCCACGCCCAGCAGCAAAAGTTTCGCACCACGCCCCACGATCTGCAGGTGCTCGAGGGCGCCGAGGCGATGATGCGCTGCGAGGTGGCCAATGTCGCCGGCGCGGTGCAGTGGACCAAGGATGGCTTTGCTCTGGGCTTCTCGGCCGTGATTCCAGGATTTCCGCGCTACTCGGTGCTCGGAGATCGCAAACAGGGTATCTATAACCTGCGCATATCCAACGCCTCTATCAACGACGATGCCGAGTATCAGTGCCAGGTGGGCCCAGCGCGCCTCAACTCGGCGATTCGAGCCAATGCCAAGCTGACTGTAATATGTAAGTAAAATGGCGGTTTTAATAGTTAATATATAATATATTTTTAGTTAGTTAGTTGCAGTCTTGTGTAGACACCCGAAACAATGCTATGTCAATGTATATATTTTAAATGCAGATTCCATCAACCATGACTAAGATGCTATAAAATATGAAAATCGGTTCAGTTTGACTAAGCTATGAAATGTTCGAAATATTGAACCCAACATGCCAACATTATTATCAATCTCCCAATTAAAGTTCTGGGTTTTTGCCGTATTTGTAGTCTTCGCAAATACTGTGAATGCAATTGCGGTTGACTCCTGACTATAGATCTGTATTTCCTTTTAACTTTAGTCCGCCAGAGTGCAGCAGCATCAATTAATTCTAGTAATAAATACAATTCGTCTGAGTTAAAGACCCTCCCCGCGTCTGTTGGTTTCCTGCTCATTGCACCTACAGAATTTGCACTTGCATATTTAAATTGTCGACACTCGCACTCGCATGCGGTGGTGGGTGGCCGAATGGGGGGCGTGGCATGGCGGGACAACTGCGGGTTGTCACTGCCAACATTTATTGTCAGCAATTTGCAAAGCAACAGCAACAACTGAAACAACAACAGTAACAACAGCAACAACAATGTGCGAGCTGAGCTGAATTTAGCGCAGTTTATTGCTCCAAGGAGTCACAGTCTGAGCTGACACTGTCAGCACTAAGTTAGGCGAGGGTGCGCGGGGTGAAAGAAAGTAAGAGAGATGTAAAGGGAGAGGGAGCAAGCATTTTCAAATTGGAGCGAAATGAATTTATTTTTGTTTTTAGTTTCGCTACTGTGTGTGTGTGTGTGTGTGTGTCTCAATGCATTGTTATTCCTGCTGTCGTGTAATCACTTTAGATGTGTGGGTACTCCTGTTGCTGCTGCTGTTGTTGTAATCACTCAAGAAATCGCGCTACATTTGATGACAGCGATTTTCATTTCCCTTGCTTCGTTTGGCCGTCTTCAATTCTTGCAGATACGCCACAGTGAGTAACCCCCCCTTTCGGCCCAGTTCTATGATGGGCCATGGCAACGACAACGAGCACGAGAACGATGCTGCTGTCTTGCCCAAGGCTCGCACATGCACACTCACAGACAAACTCACACACACACACATATATGCGCATGCCTAATGACGTTTGTTTAGTTAATTACGCGCCATGAGCTGTGACAATGATGATGTGTGCCGAGGAGCCTTAGAAAACTCAAAGAACGAGAAAAAGAATTGGGCTGCTCGTTTGTACACTCACAAAAAACTTTTCGTTTGTTTATATTGAAAGCTTGTTTTGAAAAAAAAGCCGCTGAAAAGTTAGAAAAAACTTTTAAACAATTTCAATATATTTTATACAGTTAAAAAATATCTTAGCTTGATTACTGTAATTAAGATATATATATTTCAGTACTTTCGTTGTCAACTTACGAAATTTACCTTGTCTGCGTCGTAACTTCTGCATGATTTGTGTATTAGACTCCTGGTTTTTCTTAGAGTGTATATATTTGTGTGTGCTTGTGCTTGGGATTCGTATAAGCTCGTTAGTTATTGCTGTTATTGTTGTTGCTGCTGCTGTTGTGGCAAAAGGTCGTCCGGCGGCGCCTCAGTCTTCAGCCTCTACAGCAGCCCATGAAGAAATGTTTGTCATAATTGTCGGTACTTGTAGGTCCGTCTCCCCACCATCCCCACCATCGCAATACCCGCTGTGCGTGAGTTTGTTTGTTTGTTTGTGCCTGTTTCGCTTTGTTTTGTAATGTCATCTAGTATGAATGGCTAAAATATGTGACTGTGTGTATAAATATACACACACACACATACACACACACACATATATATGCAAGCATGTACATAGGTATGTCCCGTAGGCATCCGACAAAACACGTGCGACATTATTGCAGCAATTAGCCCGGCAAAATTGTGGACAAATGTGTAATAATTCAATTAGGTTCAAGTTACATTTATTTGATTTATTTATTGAGCTAATTTCCACGACCCCATTCGATATTGATTTGCATTGTTTGCCAGGCGCTGAGGATAAATTCTCTGTAATTTTTCGGGTGAGGTCAGCCTTTTTTCGTTTTTGGTAATCCATATCTGTAGCACTCGGTGTATCTGAGTGTCTTTCTCTAATTAAAAAGCATATGCAAACGCAGAAACCTAATGAACGAACCTTTGTCATTCGCAAATTTAATTTGAAACACTCCAACGAGCAAAATGCAAAGTTCTTTGCCAACTAATTTCAACGTACGCTGTCCGCTTAGCTAAAAGTTATATGGACCCAACTGCACAAACGAACACATGCACACGCAAACACACACAGGCACACACATACATGCATACACAGACACACACGTGAGGGCGCAATTAGATTATAAGTTGGCATAGTAAAGAACTTTTGCACACAAAAGTCCACGTGCAAATTTATGGAAATTTAGAAAATGTTCGCATTGCCATTAATTTTTAAAAACGCTACCAAAAACACATATGCCGCAAGGCGAGAGGGTCCCAAACTTTTTGCTGCCAACGCACTGGGATCGGCCTGCGCCCGAGAGCGGTACGGGGCCGGGACTGGGTCCACGACCAGAAGCTGAGCCACAACCTTAACCTGGGCCTGGGCCTGGGCGTGGGCGTGGGCAACGGCGATTCAGCTGCTCCGGGCCAGGCACAATGGAATTCAAAGCATGCACGGCCAAAAAAGCAGAGCTCCCTTTTATAAATTTTGAATACAAAGCAGCATTGCAAAATTGAAAGAAAAAAGAAAAGATAAAAACGGAGAAACATATTCTTGTTGCTTTTTTTTTTTGGGTTGGTTATGCAATGCCGGCTGCAGTCCAGATGGGAACATGCGAATGGGCACATGCTTATGGCTAAGTAAAGAAGAAGAAGACCCCAGGCACCGATTTGATGTAAGTCCACGACTCCAATTCAGTCTCAGCCATGCGCGTGTGTTAATAAATGTGCTTTAATGATTTTTGAAATGATTAAGAATTGTTCCCAATTTCCGCACATTTGGCTTGAATAATCGCCTCGTAATTGTAGTGCAAATGATCAAAGTTTGAAGCCACCTCCCCTGAGAGCGAGAAGCCTTGAATTATGGCCAAAGATTTGTTTAGAGACCTTAAAGCCACGACTCCCACTCGGGTAGTTTCCCGTCAGAGTTGTGAGCACTTTTTGGTGTGTGCCTAGGACGACATCGACTTGCACTCGGACCTCGACACTTGCAGGATGTCTCCAGGATCCCCGTCGCATCCCCGCCAGCCAGCAGAGAAACATTGACGTCAAATGGAAAAATTGCCAATTCTTGCTTTTCTTACCCTGCACAAAAAAGGAGTTGGGAAATATTTCAGCGCATAAAACTTTTATGAGGCGTTCTATTAGTGGGTTAACGGGCAGCAGGGGCGGTCGGGGGCCGAGTTGCAGCTTCGCCTGAATTCATGGCAAATTGCACTTTGTACACCCTTTAGCCCCAACACCGTTGCTGCAACCCAACAATGGCTGCATAAATTATTTGCAGTCAACCACCCCGCGGCTCTCTGGTGGTGCTAGACCCCCAATCCGCTACCCTCCCCCAACAGCATCCAACGCCTGGTTAGTGCATAAAATTTAATCAACGAATCGCTGCCAGTGCAACTCTCGTATGTTTAGGTGGCGATGGAGCAAGGCGGCACAAAAGGTCTCCTCCTCGTCCCTCGAACACCGCCTTGCACCTGCACGTAAGCTTGTTCATAATCGCATGTAACGCCAATCGTGACGACAATAACAACAACAAAGCAGAAAGGTCAACCTTCGCATTCTTCTGCCGCTCGAGCGCCCGCAACCCCTTCGGTAGCACTGATCGATTGACGTTGTGAATGCGCCTCGCACATGTCAATAATCAAATACAATTTGCATACCAATCAGCAATGCATACATCCTCCCTCGCAACCCTCTCATACGTAGGTGCTGTCGCCCCAGGACTTACAACAGGCCCTTGTTACAAATCGAGCTGCATTTGCCACGACATTGTGCTCTAAAATGTGCATACATTCACCACTCTATGTCCTAATACAGGGTATTTCGAATTTCTCACGCACTGTAGGTGTCATATTATTACTATTATCAAGTTTTAAGCACGTGCGTCTGTTTAATTTTTTTGACTTTAGTATTAAAGTAAATGTATTATAATTTAATAATACTAACTTAATAATATATTTCATTTTAAATTTTGGCAGCAAAAAGAGTATAAGTTCCATGTCTTTTTTACTAGAACTTAAACGTAAATTTTTTTTAATTTTAAGAGTATTTAAACTTCTGCACGTCGTGAGTTAATGTTCTTTCCTCGAAACTGTGCAACACGCGCAACATCGTGACGCTGCGTTTGCCGCTGCAATATGCCAAATATTATGCATTTCCAATGCAGAGCTGCCCACTCTTTCTCTATCTCTCTCCCTTTAAGCCCCTGCCGCGGATATGCGTTGCACTAGTAACGCTCCTTGGGGCGTCCTTGCGACACCAATTTGCACACAAGCGGCTTCACTTAAGGCCAACGCTGTCGCACGCGAGACTAGGCGAGGTTTAAAACTATCTATTTTTTAAAAGCCGCGTGATGGGCTTTCTCTACAAGAAAACCAGCGTGTTTACACTCCTTTGCGAAGTACAAAGAGTATATTGGGCTTGGGACAGAATTTAGACATCACCCAAGCGCAGATTTGCAGCAGGTGCACCTGCGGTCAAGTCTCTGTTAAATTATTAGAAACCGAACGTTGGCGATTTTACAGTTTAGGTGTGAATTGTGAGAGATCTTTTGTTTATTTTTTATCCGCTTTTATTATTGTTATTACACAAAGTGCTAGGGTACATATTAGTGCTATACATTAAACGAGTATTGCGCTGTCAGTTATTTACATATATACTGCGGCGTGGGCATGGGTCAAAATTTCACACAGCCAAAATTAAACCGAATTTCATGCGGGAAAGTATTTTTCATTAAAATTTAAAAACAGCGTTTTTGGTCCGATTTCATGTAAAAGTATTACTAAATGATTTCTATAGAGGCTGTTTTTGTTTCCAAATCGAATAGCACAAATATATTTTATTGCTGTATTTTTATGTTACTCCGCCAACAGCCACATTATCGTTGCCCATTTATAGGGGCGAATACTAAGATTACGTATACGCAGCGTGCAGCGGGAGAGAAAGGGGACGGAAAAACAAGAAAGCGAAGTGTGAATGAGTAGAGAAAAAGATTCAAGCAGCGTTATGAGAAGCAATTTAATGCCAAAGGCTCTGCCAGGCGCAAACAGTGTATATTATGCAGACATACATCCACATATGTACATGCGGTTCGCGCCTTTTGTACGGCTGTGTTTTTTTTTTTGTGTGGGTGTGGCGCGGGATTTTGTGTTTGTGTATTTGATTTGCGCATAATAATTTAATGCGCCGAGGGCCATGCAAACAAAACTTACAAACAAGGCGCTAGCTTCCAGGCAACAGGCATCGGGCAGCAGAGCTCGTCTGGGACCATCAATGGGGAGCGCGGCCTGTGGACGGTGTTGATTTCATTTGGTAGCAACAAAAGCAATTACCTCGACATGGTGGCTTACACCGTCGCCGCACAGTCTCTTTTACATATCCCCTGCGAAGCACGCCTCGCCCCGCACACAGCACTTGCAGCATGCTTGGCAGCATTGCCAGGACATTAAGCATTCATTTTGCATGCAACAACTTCTACAGCAGCAGCTCAACATATGTTGCATGTCAAATACACTTCTGCTTGCCACCCACAATTTCGCTTTAACTTCTACACATGTTGCAGCTGCACAGGCAAACCCCCACCCCCCACCATGTTCTTTAGCCGGTCTGCGGCTACAGCAGAAGACGCAATGGCTGCCTACTCCTTCAGGTGGCATTAAAATAATGCACACGTGCACTTAACTTTATCCACGACTGTTTGTTTGTGTGAGTCTGTGTGTGTATGTGTTTGTTCCACTGTCGCTGCTTCTACATTTGCCTCATTGTTCGCTTCCCTCTCCCGTCGGCCGTGTGGTGCACAAATATTGAGACTCATACTTGGGAACATTAACGGTAGCTGCTGGCAGACGTCAGCCTGCAGGCCATGCGTACTTGCGCCTTTCACTACTTTGGCGGCCATTCAACCTGCGACTGTCGCCCGCAACAGCACGCCCACACCCACTCCTAGCCTGCTGGCCAACGTGCTGCATTGTCGCATAATGAGCGAGCTTTGCTGTTGGTTTCGCTTGTTGTTGGCTGTGCCATTGTTTTGCTGTATGCCGCCTTTAGTCACGCCCATTTGCAACAGTTGTTAGGTTTGAGGATTTGCAGTAATAATCATCTAATCACTTACTCATCTCTCTCTCTCTCTTTCCTCTTTTTTTGTTTTGTTTCAATAGCGCCACCATCATCGATCGAGATCAAAGGCTACAGCCACAACTCCAAGGTGGAGGTGCGAGAGAACCAGAATCTGACGCTCAAATGCATTGTGGCCAACGCGAAGCCTGAAGCGCAAATCGTTTGGTATCGCGGCAACGTTGAGTATAAGCCAGGTTAGTATAACCGTAAATATACCTAAGTTATTCAGTTATTACTAAGTTTTGACCTATCAATGCGACTGAGTTGGAATTCCATTTTCCATTAAGCTTTCACAGTTGCGGATTATGTTTTCCGCATAAGGTGAAAAATGTAAGAAATTCGACTTGGGCCCTGCATTGACCGTCAATCAGTCAATCAATCAGTCAGTAAAAGTAAATTGTTGCATATATACATATATAGATAATCTTGTAGATGCTTACAAGCATATTATGTACTAATGTAATGGAAGGCAGGCGCAATCAACATCAAGCCCACACACACACACACACACACACACACACACACCAGCTCGTGACAAGTGTCACAACACTAAGCCATCAAATTTAATGTCCACTTACACGGCAAACATCCAACCCGAATCCCCCGTATCTGACGCATGTGTCTTCTAATGGCGTCCCCGCCATTTGCTTTTTCCCAATCCTCGGCCCCCCTTTTAACCGTTGCTGTATCGACCGTTGTGCGCTTTTAGGCACCACCGCCTGCACCGCGACGGGGCTGATCCACTCTGGCCAAAAACAAAAACAGAAAAGTGTAAATGGGTTTTGCCTGCCGGCGATAGGCAGGGGTGGGGTTTGGATGAATTCGGGGGTAGCCCTTTGACTGTCAACCAGTTGGCCGGGGCACATGTGAGAGCCGCCCGTTGACTTTCTGCTTGATGACGGTGCTTGTTTGAATGTGAGTGACGTACTTTTACTTGTGCTCCAAAACTTTAATTTTTCTTCGTGAAATTAAATTGCCTTTTTTAAATATTTTAATACCTTTCTGTGCTTTATTTAAAAAGCTTCAATTTGCTGTGCAAGACGCTTTCTGTTGTGCATCGTAAGTCGGCTTATTTATTATTTTTTATTTAACGCGGCATCAGTCCTGTGTTGTTGTTAGTGCCCGTTTTGCTTATCTCCATTTGGCGCTTCAATTCGCATTGTTTGTGTGCTCTTGTTCATCACGCTCACGCAAACCGTTCTCGTTGCTTTTTGTTTTTACACAAGAATTGTTTGTGTAAAACTTTTTTCGTTTAAGCGTTTGCTTGTTCTATTTTCGTGCGTTGTTTGTTTTTCTGTTTTGCGCTCTCATATTGTATTATATTAGGTTTGACCCCTGTAGTCAATATGTCGTGCTGCAAAAAATCATGCATTTTCAAGCAGGCTGATAATTCTGCACCACCGCAATTTGTTAATTGTTGGTTGTGCGAGAATATGATGCATGCTAAATGTGCAGGCCTCACTGGGCGTGATTGCGACAAAATATCCGCTGCAGTTAAAAAGGACTGTGGCGGACTGCGTTGGTCATGCCCAGTTTGCATTGAGACTCAAATTGATTTCTCTAGAATGTACAATTCTGTGAGAAATCAATTTTTGAAACTCAACAATGTTGCTAAGCAGCTTTCGAGTGACTTTGACTCAAACATTATGTTGCTTAGCAATTATAAATTTGAGTCTCCTCCTAATCGCCGGGTAGAGTCTCGATTTTTAAACGTTCCCTCTCCTCTGCCCCCTAAATCTACCCAACCACTCTCGACAGTTTCGGATACGTCTCAAATTTTAGACGTATCCCCAATGCTGTCTTTATCTCCATCGCCAAGCGATTGTCCAAATCTTACCCCTCTGGCTCCCACTGAGGCGCTATCTATAGACCCAATTGTTGATTCGCCTGTTATCAACAATTCCTCTACTGCACGTGCAGCACCTGGTCGCAAAGGTAGATCCTCGCGCAACTCAGTCCAGTCATTAAGCAGCAATCCTGCTGTGCTTTCTTCTCCTCCAGCTCCAACTTTAACTGTTGTTCCGCCTCGAAAACAAGTCTTTGTGTCTAGGCTTTCCTCAGACACTACCTGTGATTCTTTGGCAGCTTATATTGCGAGCAAATCTTCTGCATCCGTAACTATAAGCAAATTTAATTTCTCCACCCCTCGTGAAATCTCATCCTTTAAAATTAATGTCCCTCATGACGCTTTTAAAAGTATTTGCGATCCCAAATTCTGGCCACCTCACATGATTGTTCATGAGTTTAAGCCTAAAAATAGAAGTCAAGTTTTGCCTGTCAGCCTTCCAATTTCCACCTTGCCTACATCCAGCATTAGTTTATCAAAAAACTAATTGCTAAATCTGAATACTTTTCTATTTCCTACCAGAATGTCAGAGGCATAATATCTAAGCTTAAAGGGCTTTATATGAGTAGCTCCTTTTTTCATTCGGATATTATTGCTTTTTCTGAGACTTGGCTTAACTCTACTATATCTAACTGTGAAGTGTTCTCAAACAACTTTACAGTTTATAGACAGGACCGACCAACTCGCCGAGGTGGTGGGGTATTAATTGCGGTTAAAGCCTCACTTCAGTCTGAACTTTTCTATTTTACCACGCCTACTGATGCAGAGATTGTATGTTTAAAAATAACTTTGCCATCTTGCGCTGTATTTGTCACTTGCTCCTATATTCCTCCTTCTTCCAATATTGAGGTTTATATTCAGCACCTTACTTGCATTAAGGAGGTTTCTTCCCATGTGCGCGATAATGACATATTTGTTGTGTTAGGTGACTTTAATATACCGAACATCTCTTGGTCATTATGCACATCATCAAAGTATCTTGTGCCTTCAGCCCATCATGAATTTTTAGATGGTATGCTTGACCTTTCGTTATTTCAGATCAGTTCTATTACGAATCAATTGGATAGAACACTTGATCTTATCTTTATTAATGATCATCTTATTGCTGATGTATCTAGATCATCCCCTCTATCTGTCCCTGAGGATATTTATCATCCTACTCTTGAGGTTACGCTATTCGTCTGTAAATCTCAACACTTACATTCGACAAGGCCTAATATGCCCCGACGTTGCTTTCGTAAAGGAAACTTTACATTGCTTAATAATCTTATTCTTTCAACCGATTGGTCTTTTCTATATAACGCGGTTGATATGGATAAGGCTATTAATTTCTTTTATACAACGTTAGACTCACTTTGTGATGTGTGTATTCCTAAATACATCCCTTTCCCTGATTCATTTAAGCCTCCCTGGTATAATCGTAGACTAGCAAACTTAAAAAATATTAAATCTAAGTGTTTTAAAAAGTTTAAAAAGTCTGGTTCGATTGTTGACTTGTCAAAATATTCCATAGCCAAGTCAAACTTTTTTATTTTCAATTCACAGTGCTATGATAATTATCTAGCTCGGTGCAAAAGGCAATTCGCTCGTAATCCTAAACTTTTTTACAGTTTTGTGAACTCGAAGCGTAAATCTTCTGCTCTGCCTTCCTCATTTTTTCTTGGGATAGAAAAAGCATGTGATGATTCTGTGGCTTCCGATCTTTTTGCTAAGTTCTTCCAATCAACTTATTCCTCTGTCTCCCCTACTAACATATCTTATCCTTATAACATTGTTTCTTCTAATTCTATCTTTGCGCCTATCATTTCTCATACCTCTCTTCTTGCTGCTATTAATTCTCTAAAAAATTCCTACTCTCCTGGGCCGGACAACATCCCTAGTTGTCTGATCAAAGAGTGTAGTGCTTCCCTTCTTAGCCCATTGCTGAAGCTTTTTAATCTATCCCTTGAATCTGCTGTTTTTCCGTCCCTTTGGAAAGAATCTTTTATCATTCCTCTCCACAAAAAAGGTGGGAGGTCTGATATATCAAATTATAGGGGCATTGCTAAACTATCTGCAATCCCTAAATTATTTGAAAAAATAATTACTTCGACCTTGCAGCATCTCTGCAAATCAATCATTTCCCCTTCGCAGCATGGTTTTGTTAAGAGTCGGTCAACTTCGACCAACTTGCTTGAATTTACCTCGCTGGTACATGATGCTTTTCAAAAGAAAAATCAGACTGATGTCATTTACACTGACTTCAGTAAAGCATTTGACTCTGTACACCATGATCTTTTATTGCATAAACTAGATCGTACTGGTTTCCCCCCTCTCTCGTGCGTTGGATCTCTTCGTATTTGAAGGGTAGAACTCAAAGAGTTCTAAAATAATAATTTTATACCCTAACAAAACGGTCGCTGTTAGCTGCCGATGCTGACGTTTCCCTTATCTTGCTGGTCTGTGTTTGTGCCTTGTCATTTTGTCGCTGCCCGGCAGTCAGCCAAATTGGAAAACGGCTACAGAAAAATATACATTGTATATGGAAAAATGCAAATGTAAAACGCTGCACGTTGCCCAAGCTAACCAGGACACGGCCATGGGCATTGGCATAGTCGGGGGAGGGGGCGGGAATGCGAATGGGAATGGGCATCATATGGCGCTTAGTCGCCTTCACGACATTTAATTTTCATAATGATTATGATATGCTGTATACATATAGGTGTTGCCAAGGAGCGAGTGGGCGGGCGGGCGGTCTGTCATTTGACGGCTAACGAAATCATTTTAACACAACTGGCGCGTTAAAAATGCTTAAAATGTGAAACGCACGACGGCAGCGACGATGATGATGGAAATTTTTGGGCAAACATATAAAACGAACGAAAAAACAAAATAAGAAATTTTCGCAAAACAGCGTAAAATGTAGGAAAATCCGCAAGGAAATGCGGGCAGAGCAACAGAAGGAAGTGCTGGACGTAGCTGCATGATGAATTATGTTTACGACACAATATGTTGCGGCTGGACCGCTGCGGGAGGGGTCGCCCTAAACGAGACTTTACGACAATGGGCAGTGGCAACGGCAGCGAGTCCTGTGCGAGTCCTCTGTGTGTCTGCAGTCTGCGGCATCATTTGCAAGCTGTCAGCGGCGGCCACTGACTCTGTAGCCATGTGGCTCCAGTGGCTCTGCTGGCTCTGCTGGCTCAGGGTCGTGTCGTATGTCGTATGTCGTTTGTCGTTTGTCGTATATGCGGCGGTCGCGTAAATGACGGTTAATACCAGTTCAAGGCACAGCAGCCCAAGCAGCTTGGTCATTATACCGATGCCATACCGAATACACAGTAAAAAATTGTGGTCAGTAATATATATTTCATTGAAATTAAAATTCAACCACAAAAATGTACCCTAATTGATATATAAAAAAAATATATTTAAAGTGTTCAATTAAAAGAAAAAATATATCGACTGCTAAAAGAAAAAACTTTAATTTAATATATAACTGATGCTGGAAACGAACCTAAACTTATTGTTCGATAGTTGAAAGAATAGGGAAAGATTGTATGCAAAGAGCTTTTAACCAAAAGAGAGAAACTTTAACTGTTAACTGTGTTAATTGTAGCTTAGTTTAATAAAATTGTCAAAATAAATTAAATTTTTATTAAACGAATATGTTTTTGTACTGTGCATATGCATATTTGCAATATTCTCAACTCGACAGTAGTGGAGCAACATGTTAAGCCACATTATCTAGAATATTGGTTAGCAGATAGAGAGAGAGAGAGAGAACTCTCTGTAGATACAGCAGCGCGAAGCTCTTCAAAAACAACGAGCCATTGACAATTTATGACTCGAAATTATGTCACAAAATGTTCGCTAGCAAATATTACACAAAATATGCGCCTACAAATGAATGCCATGGGTCGTGGCAGGGTACATTGTGAACATATAGAGAAAGAGAGTGGGGAAGGGCGAAGGATTGCGGGAAGGGATGCAACAAAACTTCATAAAATATGCGTTAAACTTTATGACAACGACTTAGGTGCGGGGCAGGGCAGAACGGAGGGCGTGGTGGCCAAGGGGTGTTGCACGTACGCGAAAATGGTGTGCAAATTTTGCAATACCCAGTTAGAGGGAAACACCCTTTGTACACACACGCACACAAGGACACACCCGCCATTTTAATTTTCTTTGTGTAGAGCTCGCCTGAGTGCTGCTGTTGATGTTTTGTTGTTGTTATTATGATAAATCGCAGACATTTAACGCAGCGCACAAGAATTTATAACACACGCACGCACACACATACACACTTATACACACACACACTCACAAACACACACACAAATGTGCAACTGCATTTTTGGAAGTTCGCTTGTTGCATCATTATTTATGGCTATGCAAGTCCTGACCATGTAGCAGTAACTGCAGACGACAGACAAATAAACTATATATTTTCAATATATATAGATATATAAAAATCGTTTTGACCTGACTGAATGATTAAGTGACTCGCTGATTGACTGATTGATGATTAGAGTACAGCTCAAGTGGTTAGAGCTGGGAAACTGAATATTGTACAGCAGTTATCTTTTCAAATTATTATTTAAATTATTTAAAAATTCTGCAATTATTTATAGTATTTCTCAGTTGTAATCGTACTGTAGTTCCCCAATTTAGGTGAATGCATAACTAATAATTGCTTTCGATTCTATCGCCCACACAGAAAAGCGCGAGGATAAGGTGGTGGAGTCGACCCCCAAGCGCTTCACGACGACGTCCAGCCTGAAGCTGAAGCCCGGCGCGAATGACGACTACACGGAGTACTCCTGCCAGGCGAAGCACAAGGCGTTATCGCCGGACATGCCCATGCGTGCCACCGTGCAACTGTCCGTGTTGTGTGAGTAGAGCTCTAAATAGCAAATACCGAAAGCCGAACTCCCATTCCAATTGCCATTCCGATCTCATGCCTTTTGTGTGCCATGCCAGCATTATCAAATATATGCGAACTGCGAACGGCGAACGGCCAAATGTGAATTGCGAAATGCGAAATGCCAAATACCGACCTCATTAGCTGGCTAAAATGGCCAAGTTTGCAATACAATTGAAATGCTAGCCGCGCTCTTAATGCCGAGTGCCGACCTCGCACGGACGGAGACGCCGACTGCCATTGCTGACCCGCAAAACACGGCCAGCGGCTGGCCGATGGCCTCCACGGCCGCTAATTGCGCAATTGGCGCGCTTTTTAAATAGTTTTTAAATTCTAATGCGACGCACAGCTGCTGCACGCATCATGCGGCATGATGGCCAGGTTCAAGGGGCAGCTAATGTCAATGGGAAAGGGAGGCGCACATCCATTGCCTGCCCAGTGCGTCGCTTTTGCGTATTTCAAACTTTTGTTATTGATTGCCATTGCGCTGGCCACGTTGCGTTCTCCAGCTAACCGGCTCACCTGCCCGCAAACCTGCCAGCTCAGCTGCCCCTGTCGGTCGGTACACACATTACGTGCGCCATATTCAAATTAATTATGTTTGTTATTTATGCATAGGCCAAAGCTGGTGCTGCTGCGGATCTGGTGGGTGACGGGGCTTTTATTGGCGCTGCCATTCAATCAGCCATTTCGTGTTCTTTGGCCAATGCCTGGCACCGTTCGCATAATTGTGAATGGAGAAAAAAAAAATCTAAATAGATAAAGAGATAGATATGCATATATACAAATCTGTTTTCCAATATATATATACTTTTGGCAATATGAAACTTGATCCATGGTAACTGATATATCGATTACAAATAATCGATAGAAATCGACTGCACGTTTACACACACATCTATATCGTATCTCGCGGTTGAGCCATAGGTATTCTTTTGTGTCTGTCCGATGCGCGGTCTTACGGCGCTTAATTATGCGCTATTATTGCACCCTCCATTCCGTAGTCCCTTGCCCGCTGCACGTCCTGCCATTTGCAAGGACCAGCCGGGCAGTAATCGGATTCAGTCGGTCACATGCTGGGCTACATTCATAGGCAAGTCCTGACGCAACCGATACTCGTACAAATTTTTAGTGATATTAATTTAACTTGCTGCCGCTTCGTTTTATTCAGCAGCTCTGCATCCTGAGTGGTGTGTGTGTGTGTGTGTGTGCGTATGCGTTGGCAATTTGAAATGACATACATTACTGCAGCATTCGTTCCCTTTTTGCGCACAATACGCCTTCGCATGGATGCCAACACGTGAAAAATTGTCGCTGATTCAATTTTCAGTTTAAATCTGGATTTCCATATCCACAAGCCCACATATTAGTCCGAATCTTGTTTTGCAGTCTTTTTATTTATCCAAAAACCAATGTTCTTTAAAGTAATTAATAGTTACGAGATCAATTGGGTTCCGGGATCGAAACCTTTCCGCAGCTATTTAGAAGCAAAAAGCTAAAAATACCTAATAAAGCATCTGCTTTATATTTGACCCCCGTATCAATTTTTTTTTTAGATTTCGCTATTAACAAATGGCATTGTTTATTGTTTGTGGTATTTACAATGTTATTAACCCGCCCACAACATGAAAATTACAGTCAACATTTCGCAGCACTTTAATAAAAAACCGTGCAGCTGTATATTTAAACAAGGCGAGGTCCACGCCCTAAATGCAGTGCGCAAAAAATTAAATAAATACAAATAAATAAACAAATAAAAAAAAATTACCCAAAAGAGGAAAAGGGAAGTTGGAAAATAATGCGTTTGACCACATAAACGATTTGCATGCAAACACTTCAATTAAAAATCGTGCACCAATACTGTTGCATATGCCCGGTCGGTTGGTTGGCCGATTGCCCGGTTGCCTGGTTGCCTGCTTGCCCGACTGGTTAGCCGGTTAGTTGGGCGGCCTGCCGGATGGCAAACTGGCAACCGGCAACTGGCAACTGGCAAACAGGCCACATTTGTTTTAGTGTAAATTGAATTTATTTGTGGCAGCCACTACAATTAAATATGCACGCAAAATAAAATACTTGCACATACATGCGTGCAAATACACTGTTCAGAAAGTGAATTGAGGTACAATTGCTTTATGTTCTGTCTATTTAAGTTGAGTTCGATTGAAGCCAGCTTTTAAACTGTAAATGAATACATTAAATTTACCGGATAACCGAATCGTTTTTAGACTTAAGAGAAGAACGTTCACTTACACCATAAACAGAGTATTGCGCAGTCGTTCTTGAATGTTTGCCTGCTGCTGCTGCAATTTCCATTATCCCTTGTCCATTATCCAACTCCATGGGCTTATAAATACGACGCACTGTTCAACTGTTTTGTTTTATCTTTATTTTTATCTTATATTCATCCACAGATCCGCCCGGTCCGCCCTACATCGAAGGTTATTCGCCAACTGAAACACTGCGCCGCGGCCAGAAGGTGGAGCTGATTTGTCGCAGCCGTGGCGGCAACCCGCCTGCGCAGCTCATTTGGTACAAAAACAACTCGCAGATACGCATGGCCTACAGGTAAACACTGGCCAGGTCATGTTGACCAAGTGAACTCGGCCATTAACTCATCGTCTTTCGCTTGCAGGACCTCCGGCCGGCTGTCGGAGAACATTTACACGTTCACCGCTGAGGCGGGCGACAACAAGGCGCGTTTCCGATGCGAGGCGAGCAACGTCATGTCGCAGACACCGCTCAAGGCGGAAGTTGATTTGACTGTCCTATGTAAGTGCAACACGCCCCATATCCCTTGCCCCTAGAGCAACCAACCATCCAGCCAACCTCAACCTCTAGTCTCGTCATCATCAAAGCGAGCCTTCCTAATGCTGCCACTTGAAGTGCTGCATGCGCTGTGCAGCAACTGCATCCAGATAATTTGCGTGTCCAGGCATCGTCCTGGTCCTCCTTCTGCTCTTCTGTTCCATGAGCCCATGGCCGGAGCAAGCTCGTTATGCAGACGAGGGCAATTTTCCCGGCAGGCCTGCAGGCCTGCTCCTTCTGCGACTCCTTTGCATGTTTGCCTAATTGTATTTCGTTAATTTTCATATTTGCACACTCTTACGCCTACACACACACTCACACACACACACACTCACATTCCTGGAGTCAGTTGTGTCAACAGTCGTCCTTTTCACAGAGCTGCCACTTGGCACGCGACACAAAGCGCATATAAGTTTAAGTGTTCTAGTCGGAACTGCTCGACTAAAACCTACCCTGTTACTCGCTTTCTGTGTGCTGTACAGAAATATTCATATATCTTCAGCATTCATGACTTTAATCGAGACATTTATAACGATTTTATTTTTGTATACTTGCTTCTGCCTGTTAATCACATGTGAAATAAAGTGCTATGCCCTATTTAGAACAATTTTCCATAGATACAGGGTATAATAAGCCTGACATGAATCCTTGGCTTTCCCTTCCACATTCTCTCTTTATCTGGCTGTTGCTTTCTTTTGCAATTAAGCCTAAGTTTGCACTCTGCAACTACCCATTCCGCGCGCCTTCCCACTTGGCTTTGTCAAATCAAGCAATGCAAATTCTTTTCAAGTGCCAAATAGCGTTGCCTCAGTTACCCTATCCCCGCTCCCTGCGGTCTCCCTTTGTTCCGCCTCCCTCTGCCACAATTGCAATCAGGCTCAGGCGCAGCAATATGAAAGCGTCGCGACGCCTGCCCAGAACGTCGTTAGTCTTAAATTTGCATGCAGGTGCCACTGCTTTTACCCTTTGTCTGTCCCAATCCTAGATTCATCTTACCTCTCCTATTCCCTCTTCCACGTCCTCTTGTGTCGAAACATGCAAATGGGCGTCTTGAGGACACGCTGCGTATGCGTGATATTAAAACTTGTGTGTGGCGAGTGGTCGCTGTTTAGCGTTTTCTTATCTTTACCTGGCCGTATAATAGGCTTCTGGCCAACTAGCAGCACGTGACCATCCTCCGCAGCTAATCCCCAGGCCGAGTCCATCCGCACGTGGCCAACTTGTTCAGTTTCTGGCGAATGCCAATCAAATTGGGCACTTGTTTTGTCAAGCACTTACTCTTCCGAAATCATTGTTTGTTTACCTTGTTTGTCCCAAAAATATGCCACATTTAGCGGCCAGCTAGCACACAAGCAAACTAACGCACACATATACACAGACATACATACCCACACACACGCACACCTACATTGGCTGCAGATGCGCTTGGTCTCAGCTAGCAGCACGCATTATTTATGTATAAAGAAATGTGGCACAAAGAAAGAAAGGGAAAAAAGCCAAAATGAAGACGTAGCAGGAATACATTGAGCGTTCGTCCCCACTCTACTCCCGGCCGGCCGAGTGTGTGTGAGCGGAATGAAGATGTATGGCGATAGATGCGAGAAGTTAAGAATTCATAATGTTTATTTATATGCGAAACATATCGAGACGAAGTTTTGTATTCCCCACAGCTGCACTCAGAAAAACTTCTAACAATTGTTAGCCTGACTTTAGCGTGGTCGCAGTCAGCCAAAATGATATAATTACAGGTTTACTTTAAACATATAAATGAGAATTTTTAACTTAATTCAGAATTAATTATGAAATTTTTTCGTTGTACTTCTTTAAGCATTATCAAATAAGAGTTTGAGTTTCAAAAAAAAGAAACTGTATTATATGTATACCACATTTTTTCTCTGAGTGTATGTATTGGTTCAACAAGGCGTATGCGTAATATATGCACAGCTGCTACTGCCTGCACTTATCCATCAAGGCAAACAGCAGCTAGCAGCCAGAAGCAGGAAAGCAGCTGCAGCTTTTGCTGCTCGTCGCTGGCATTAGGTAATAGCTCGGCCAGGAACGGAACGGAGCGAAACGGAACGGTACAGTCGCCTGTCAGTCACTCAGTCAGCCAGTCAGTCACTCAGTCATCATTTGCATGCCTCTAGCTCTATTTCTCACATTGCATAGTTGTTGGATATAGAAAGGAGAAATGAGCGATACGCCATAAAAGCCGTGCGGCATGCCACAAGTGAGGGAGCGCTTCACTGACGCAGGCTTATTAAATATTAATGCCGTGCGAAATTACTGATGCTTCGGCTGCGGAGTGGCGTGCTCCATTTTAACTGAATGTTCCCCCTACAAATACACATACACATACGCATACATCTCCTTTTTCACTTCTACTTTCTTTTCTTCTATCTAATCCAATACAATCAAAAGTCGCACCTTCGCAAGTCACTGTGACGGGTCCTACGGAGGCGCGTGTAGGCGATGTTGTGCCGCTGACGTGTGCCACGGCGCCATCGAATCCGCCCGCTGAGATCAAGTGGATGGTGGGCGGCCGTCAGATACGTAACGCCACCTCAAAGACCACCGTTAGCGCAGAGGGTGAGTCTAAATGATACATAATGCAATATTATACATATCGAAAAGAAAGCATCAAAATCATCGCATTAAGGTCATCAATTCGCTAATCAACTAATCACCTGTTCATTTCAGGCGGCTGGACAACGAGCTCGAACATCACCACCGTCGTGGAGCCAAACAAACGTTCGCTGGTTGTCATCTGTCATGGCCTCAACATGCAACTGACGGAGAATGTGGTCTCCACGCACACAATTAACGTTCTATGTAAGTACTAGCACATATTAATATTACCCGGTTTCGCCAAAGAGTTTCTATACCCTTCTTCCTGCACTTTTTCTGACCGCTGTGAGAAAAGGAAAAATTTACCCAACAACTATCGACAAAAAGTTTATCAAGCAACCACATGGAACTGACTTTAAACTGTTTTTATATAGTTATTTTACGAAGGCTATACACATATTTTCGAAATTTGTCACTATTGCAATTTCATGTTAGGATTATTTTAACTTTATTGGCTTTGCATACTGTACTGGTTCTTAAAATCGTTTGCAATGCACGAGCAACCGGAATGTATTTCGTTGATTTCCTCGTTGTCAGACTCTATCGAGGAAACCCCAAAAAAGCCCAAAGTAGAGTTAAAAAAAAAACAGCAGTCCAAAAAAGAAAAAGTCAAGAAGAAGCCAATGAGCGTCACCGAATCAGCCCGTTATCAAATGTGGCGTGAGCATCGCGAACGATTAAAGCTGGCTTTCAGCGAATTGGATCAGTCGCCGCCAGCCTTCGAGGCGGCGCGGATCACCGGTGTGAACACCTTGCGCGTGGACGCTGTGAGTTACATGAAGCGCACCAAGGAGAACATACAGATGCTCGTCGGGTTATCCCAGACGATGCGCACCCACGGAGAAATCAATCCCTTTCGCTACGAGCGTCCCTACGTAATGTCCGCTGTGCCCGCCATCATTGCCAATCTGGAGCGTATCGAGGCGGACAACAGAGATTTGGGCAAGCGCATCTTGGACACGACTGCCGAGATTGATACTGGCCGTAAGCCCGATGGCCCTGACAACGTTCGGGCCACGCAGCCGTTTACCATGCCCGAGCAGGCCCTGGCTAAGTATAAGCCGTTCAACATTAAGCTGCCCGTCACGGACAAGGAGCGCTGGCAACTCTTTCGTCCGCGCGTCTACTTTGATGCCTATCTGAAGAATGCACGTCCCCTCGGTCGTTTTGTCGTTGAGCTGTACACGGAGGCAGCTCCGCAGGTTGTCCTACAGCTTGTTCGTACCTGCATGTGCAATATGAATAACAAATTCATTATCAAGCGACTATTTCCCGGCCTTTGGCTGGACGTGGAGCTGTCCACGGACGATTCATCTGTGCATCGGCCTCTGGAATACGATGGCAAGATCATCGACCATGGCGCTTCCAGTTATGTGCTCTCCTTCAGCAAGACTTACCTGCAGGGCTTTGGCAACAACCTGTCCTTCTCTGTGTCCTTCAAGCCCCTAAATGTGGTCAACGGCTCCCGTGTTGGATTCGGACGCGTTGTCAAAGGCAGCAAGATCTTCGAGTGTATGCAGATCTATGGTACCAAGAACGGGACTCTCTGTCGCGGCATTGTCTTCACTGGCTGCGGCGTCCTCTGAGCTCATAAACCAAATTTTGTTGTATAGTGTAGTCAGTAAACTAGTATTTAAATGAGACAGCATTTTTAATGATTATCAAGTGATTGTACAAGTTAAGGTAAATTACAATTTGCAGCGGGACATTTAAGCGTCATAATGGTGGCGAAAACTTGGTATTTCTTGCTAAATCACATTTTCAATTTAACTACGACAAACAGTTAAGTGTATTGTTATCAGCGTTCCGTAACAAATACGACAATTTTTTCGATAAACTGCACGTTTTTTTGCCATGTAGATCAAACATGTCATAAGTGCCCATTAAGGATATTCCAGTACCAGCGGCTAAGATAAAAGCGACGCCCACGGCAAAACCATTTATGAAGAAGCCCAAAAACAAGGACGAAAACTCGGGTCACTTTGAATGGTTGGCGCATCGCCACAGGGTACTCCATTAAGTATCTACAAAGTTAATCGGATACCAAGCCGGGGTGATTCGAATCGAATCTCGCAACACTTATGCATGCTTAATACGATATCAAGGACGTTGCGCACCCACGTTGCTATTAATCCCTTTCGGTACGATCGTGTCTATACCATGTCCTCTCTACCATAAGCCATAAAGACTCAAAATCGCATAGACATAGAGAATCTGGACATTGGCCAGTGATCGGCCCAAAAAGTATCGTATAAGCGAGCACCCGTTTACAATGTCCGAGCAAATACCAGGGCTACAACATCCAGATGCCCGTAACGGCCACACCTGATACGCCCGCACATTTACCTTAACATTTATCAGGAAAGCTTTACAGGGAGGCAGAGCCTGCGTTCGTCTAGGTCCTGCAAGGCCAACAGGCACAACCTGTTAGGCTGTTGCCTAATCTGTGTGTTGATGTTGGGTTATCGGGAAATGACAATCCGGATCCGCACCAGCCAAAAGACTACGATGCCAAGGTCTTTGATCATATCGCCTCCAATTATTAGTAGCAGGGCTTTTCCAATGACATGATCCGTTCGATCTCGTTTTGGGTGCTCGGCATTGTGAACGGCTCACGCCTCGACTTTGGGATGATTGTCAAGGATGGCAATATACTTGACTGCCTTCAAAACTTTGGCACCAAGAACGAAGAACTCTCGCGAAGCATAGTCTCCTCCGGGTGCGGATTGCTCTATATTTTATGTATTTTTCGTTCCAACACTCTTGTTTGCTGGTTATTTGTTGTACTGATGTTGCTAATATTGTCCATGTCCGTATTTTGCCGTGTGTTACAAAAACTGTCCCCAATGCAGTCCATAACACACTGTCATCAGCATCCGGACTTGCCACATAAAAGTCCAATCAGTTGCCACCATACTAAATGCGTCAGCGGCTGTCAATTGGCCCGGCTACTCAAATCCACATGTTTTCCAGCCGCTGTGACAGCCAGTCGATGTTTAGCCTCGTCTCTATTTGCCAAGTTACAAGCGGAGGTGTCTTGAACTCCATTATCCTATGTTCGACGTCACTCTTAATTTGCCCCAATTAAACAGAAAAGCAGTCAAATTTAGAAGTAGAGAGACAGAGAGAGAGAGAGTCACTTCTCGATAAACAAGATGCCAACTTGGAAACATGACCAGACACACAGGGCTTATTAATAATAACTAACCAGTCTTGCACGGCTTTGTCAGGTTTAATTGTTTATACTTAAATAAAAGCTATTGATTTTCTCGCATACGTTAACATTAAAGTTCATCCATTTGCCTTTTTCACCTAACAAAGCGGTATTCTCGCAATCGATTAAATGCTTTTCACGTAGGTGACTGAATTTTCCAAAATGTGAAATTCATCTTTAAAATTTTTAAAAATACTGGCTTACTATTTCTTATGGCTTTGTTCATCAATTATTCAATCACTTAATCGGTCAGTCACTCAGAACACACAATTCTATATATATATATATATATATATATGTACACATATATATATATCTTTTACTATTGTAAGGCATTTCTAGTTTTGGCTTTGACTTATTCAACGCCAGCAGCAAAAACTGTGAATAATGCCCATTGTGTTATTGTTTTGTGTGTGTGTGTGTGTGTGTGTGTGTATTTGACTACTTGAAGGCCCTGCTGGGTGGTCGTCATGACTGTTGTCCATGCGTCCGTTATGTGCAGCTCCTGCAGCGCTAATTAATTTTTCTGACTAGCATCAGAAAACACAAGCAGCAGGGCGGACCAGCCGCAGCCGTAGCCGCAGCCCGAACCGAAACCCGACTGTGAGATTTACATTTATTACCCATACTACACAAAATGACTAACAGGCCTCGGGGTAATGAGCAAAGCTAGACCCTACACCCCTCTTTTGCTTCGAGACCCAGCCAATCTCATACTGTGCTTAATGACAGTGGCCACTCGTTGCTTTGTGCTTGCTCCTAGAACTGGCCCAGTCCCCATTCTCCCAAAAATAGCTATCTGTGGCCCGTGGCTGTCCGAGAATTCACAAATGTTCAAGGCCGCTGTGTCTTATGTGGATATGCGCAGGGTAGCCCAGGGGGCACCCTCCAAATACTTTTACTTTATGCGCGGCAAATTAAATAATTTTAATTTTTATTGTTCGGCCGCTTTCGACGTCACAGCGGTTGGTCCTGTTCGCGATTGGTTGGCTCTTAGTAGGCCATAATTTGCTAGCCGAGTTTTTTGGGCCCACATTATTACACCCTTTCCGAGGGTATACAACATTTGTTGCGAAGCGTGCATCGCAGTGAAGCACAGATCTCTGAAACCTTAAAGTATTTCTTCACCATAACTCGTTTATCTGCCACCCGAAATAAATCGGCCTGGAATATGAATTTAATATTCAATAATTAGCATCTGTGATGTATGTAAGAGTTGATGTGTATTTAATTTTCGGCAACCCAACGATACCTTTTTTCCTTTTTGTCTTATTTTTTAGCCATTTTGATTGTTTTTTAAGGTTCTTTATGCTATGCTTTGCTGACGAAGAGCATGTTTTTTCTCTATCTTTTCGCAGATCCACCCGCGCCGCCATTAATTTCGGGCTATATGGAGGGACAAATTATACCAGCTGGTTCGGTGCAAAAACTGCTTTGCGTCTCATCGGGCGGCAATCCGCTGGCAACGTTAACGTGGTATAAAAACGACAAACGGGTGAGTTTTTGCACAGCATTTGCTGCATTTGCACGAAATGCAGCAGCAGCAGAAGCAGCAGCAGCAGATGAAAAACAAAATTAACTAGAACAGAGATAGCAAACTTACACACAGAATGCAAGAGATAGAGAGAGAGAGAGTGAGCGAGGTGGGCTCGTAATGCTATCAACAACAGAAAACAAACATGCGCCAAACAATAATGGCGCCTTTTGTTGACCATTTCCGCTTCCGCTTTATGGGCCTAAAGTGCTAATAAGGCAGCCCCGGCATCAGTTTTATCTGCAGATACCTTTAATGCCAGCGTACATATATTTCGTTTCGCTTTAACACCTTTGCGCTGATGTTATCTGGCGTAATTGTCGTTGCCTCAGCTCAGCTTAGATGAGAATTTAATCTGAAGCCCAGCTCTCAACGGCCAAATGGCAACAGCGGAAGTGGCAGAGTTGCACAGCTGCTATTGCATACTTATGGGGGCTGCTTCCTACTTCCTACTGCTGCTGCTGCTGCTGCTGTCCCTGCTGCTGCAGCAGCTGTAAAGTTGATATACAACAAACGCCAAGTGGCCAAAGCTGGCTGTTCTGGATTCTGTCACTAAAACGGAAACGAGCAACTGCGGCACGCCGCGCTCGCCCGTCCTTATCACCATTGCGGTTGTGTATATATCCAAACCACAGACGCTACCTCCGCCTCCAGGGTGCGGCCGTGATGAGATAGGAGTGGGCGTTGCGGGTGCTCATCTGTGCGCTCAGATTAAATGATATTTTATCAACAAAATTAAAATGCGCTGTGTTTTGTGCTGGCTCCTGGGCTTTGCCCGCCAGCTGCTCCTCCAGCTGTCGCTGCCTCCGCTGCCTGTCTCTCTTAGCATATGCTGCACATTGCCTCCAGTTGTTTTGCTTTTGGCATATTTCGCGCCCTCCCTTTAACAGTCTGTATGTGTTGGTGTTGGTTAGTACATTTTAGATACCTGTAACTGAATATGAAACCTGAGTATTTTCTAGTTGGTAAGCTCGCTTGGGTAAAGCATGCATCAACTCAGGGATTGTGTATGCTCTCCCAATATCTGGCTAGTAGTAGTAGTAGTAGTAGCACTCTCGACTGAAGTACGCTTACATATTTTTTTTTGTTTTCCTCGTTGAGAGAGGTGCATGTGTTTTGTATTCGGAATTTACCTTCTGTTGGGTTTTCAGATCAACTCCGTTATTCGGTCCGCCGACAAATCGGTTTCAGCCGAAATAACTATTTTGGCCAACGTCACCGACAACCAGGCGCAATACCGTTGCGAAGCATCGAACAGCGCCACGGAGATACCACTGTTTGAGTCCACGACGCTCAGTGTGCACTGTAAGTAGTTGTTGTTGGTTTTTTTGCTGTTGTTGTTGGCCGAAATTCGTTGAAGACAGCTCATGGCATTATTATCCGCTGGCTGTGCTTACAGTTGCACCAGAGACGGTAAAAATACGCATTGAACCGGAAGAGCTGCGACCTGGCATGGAGGCAACCATCATTTGCGACTCGAGCTCGAGCAATCCACCGGCAAAGCTGTCCTGGTGGAAGGATGGCATATCCATTGAAGGTACGTTGTAAGAGCCACAGCGAATTGGAACTTTGCCCAGGCCGCCTGTGCAAGGCATGGCAACGACTTGGACTTAGCGGCGCCGTTGTCAAAATGGCAGCTGCTGCGTCCATGGCTGATGCAGCCGTTGCAATTTCTTTGCTTTTTTTTTGGCTTCTTTTGAGGCGTTGCCACGACAACATCCGGTCTGGCGTTGCCAGCCAGTCAACGGGCCCAGCCAACGTCCAGTCAATAAAGTAGAAACACGCCCATTTAACTCTCTTCTCGTCCTTCGGCGGCTGCTGCTGCTGATTCACAGGCATTAATAACACATCGAAGCCAGGCCTGTGGGGCGGGATGGTCTCCACGCTCGAGTTCAGGCTAAACATCACTCAGGAAATGAACGGTGTGGTCTACACCTGCCAAAGCGCCAACGAGGCACTGCAGCGCAGCGTCCACGAGGCAATCAGCCTGGATGTGCTGTGTAAGTAGTTCGTCTGGCTGATAATTGAGCAATTAGAGTCCAACTGAATCTCCAACTGAATCTCAATTTAAATGGGAATTTGAATTTGAATGGAAATTGGAATTTAATGCCCCTCACTCAACCCCACTCATCCTTAGATCGACCCAAGTTCTTGCCAACGCCCTCGTCTACCTCGGTTGGCCTGGAGGGTGAGTCCCTGCAGGTGCCGCTGCTGGCCAATGCGAATCCTGCGTCGATTAGCTACACCTGGACAAAGAACGGCTTTGCCATACCGCAGGACACCAGCGGCAGCGTCTCCGCCGGCGAACATCGAATCTTTGCGGATGGCGCCGTGCTCAACTTTACCAAGCTGCATCGCGAAGATTCCGGCGTCTACACCTGCACGGCCAGCAACTCGCAGGGCAAGGCGAGCATCAACATAACCGTCGTGGTGGAATGTAAGTAACCCCTAGAGACACCCAGTAAACATAGCCCCGCACTAAGCAGCTACCTTTGCATAGATGGCACCACCATCAAGTCCGTCTCGGAGAATATCATCGTGAATCCCGGGGAGGACGCCATGCTTTCCTGCAGCGTGGAGGGCAAACCGCTTGCCGATGAGCATGTCAAGTGGGAGCGTGTGGGCTACGACATGAAGGTGAAGACCACGACGACCTTTACCAATGGCACCGCCTACCTGCACATAAAGAACGCACAGCGTGAGGACGTCGGCAATTTTCGGTGCGTGGCCGACAACCATGTGGCCAATCCCACCAACCGGGACGTGCTGCTCATAGTCAAGTGTAAGTTAGAGAGCTGCTGTTGTGACTTCGAGTTTGCTACTCTTCAGTTCCCCTTGCAGTTGCCCCGGAGATCGACAAGTCGCCAACGCTACTACGCGCAGCCAGCGGCACTGGCGAACGGGGCCGTTTGCCCTGCCGCGCCCAGGCATCGCCCAAGCCGCAGTTCATTTGGCGCCAGGAGAGCAAGGATCTGGCCATCAATCACACATTAAAGTACGAGGTGGAGGAGCGCAAGATCGACTCGCTCACGTACGAGTCAACGCTGATTATCGAAAAAGTGGCGCCCGCCGACTATGGCGCCTATGAGTGCATCGCCCGCAATGAGCTGGGCGAGGATGTCGAAACTGTGCGACTGGATATCACCTCGCAGCCAGAGCCGCCGCTCAGTCTTAATATACTAAATGTGACCCATGACACGGTCACAGTTGCCTGGACGCCAGGCTTCGATGGCGGCCTGAAGGCCTCCTACCGTGTGCGATATCGGTAAGTTAAACCAATTGCCACACATTCCATGCCCCCAAGCCCCCCAACCTGAACTTCATTCCATTGCAATTACGGCAACTGTCACGCGCACTAATGAAATTGCCAGCTAGTCCAGCGCCACCTCATTCTCATGCGATTTTCCCTCTCTCTCTCTCTCTTATCCTTTGTGTCACCCCTATACAGCATGGCCGACCGCGAGCAGTACAAATACGTTGACGGTTTACCCAACAGTCACAAGCTGACCATCGGCGGGCTGCGAATGAATACGATGTATCTGTTTTCGGTCATGTCGTGGAATGATTTGGGCCACAGCACCTACCTGCCGGATTTGACGCGTGCACAGACCAAAGGTAAGCAAAAGGTTTCAGCCAAATATTCAAATTAGCCGCCAGTGCCAGTCCGTCAAGTCGTACAAGTCCGGTGGAGCGACCTCTTCACATTGATTTATGCGTACCCCGCCATTTGGCATTTATGGACATTCACATCCGACGCAAGTCAACTCGGGCTGCCCCATTCTCTCGAGAATGGGCATTTCCTCTACTGGACAGCAGTAATGCATGTACTCAATGATCTCTCCTTCTTCACTGCTGCACTTAATTGGAATTGTATTATGGCCATCAACTGCGTTCGCGACGACAACACGGCCAAACCTCGACCTAAACATGAATACACACTGGATATGCGTCCGACTACCCCAGAAGCACCGCCCCCCTCACAGCCGGCTTCCTCGCTGGGAGGTGGACCGCCAACCACCAGCCAGACACCACTGGGCGGCACATCGGGCATGCTGCTAGTCGGTGTGGCGTCGGGCATTACAGTGGTCCTGCTCAACATTTTTGTCATCGGCTGTTGCCTGCACAAGCGCAACGAGAAGCGCCTAAAGCGAGGTACATTATCGGGGCTCAAGGTGGAAAACGCGGAAAAGCGTCTGATGTTGTTATTGCTTTTGTTTCTGCATATCCAAAAAAAAACTGATCCAACTGACGATTGAAGGATTGACTGCAAAAACTTGCGAAAAACTTTTGTACTAAATGACTGACTAACTGGCTCATTGATTGATTTCCTGATCGAAACTACTTACGGATTACCGTCAGTTATCATTTGAATTTATAAAACAGCCACCACTGTACCACTAGCCCATGGTTGTGGGCCAGGCCTGCTCTACGTGCCGTGGTCAGGAACAGGCGACGCTAATTTCATTTGCTTGTCACATTTTGAGACTGCGTTTCGCGTGCGCCATTGTGACTCCATGGCTACGTGATTTGCGTCACTTTTGCATTGGTTCCTTACCCGGGCACAGACAGATATTTCAGCTATGGCTATGGCAAGTAGGGCGAGACCACCGAGTCCAGCCCAGTTCGGTCCCCCCCAATGGCCCGTAGCGATGCTGCGTCATTTTTATTACAATTTCTCATTTCGTTTCGAATTTATTTATTGTTTTATTTTTGCAAGCATATTTTCTGTTTTATTTTTTCCATGGTTTCGTTTCGTTTACTTGGTTGCTCTTCGGTGGCTTTGGTTTATTTTGACTCTCTGTCGCGACATTGTCCCTGGACCAGGACTTGAAATGATGCCAGCCGAGTTAACAGAGGAATCCAGCAATACACCGAATCTGGTCATAATTGGCATCTCTCTGGCGGCATTCGGATTTCTGTTGGTCAATGCGGCCCTCGTTGCTTGGTTCTTTGTACATCAGCGGCGTAAAAAAGGTTCGTTGACACAAACACATACTAAAACCACAGAGTCTTTATTATTTTGTCAATTGCATTGTTTATTTGCTTATATTTATTTCCTTGCTTGAAGAGAATTTTTGGTGAATTTCCGTTACGTCAAATTGATTTATTTGATTTAAGCTTTGGCCAAATACCAAATATCGGCTTAAAGCCCAGACAGACCTGTGCCATAAAAGTATGCATCATGCATTTGGCATTTTCAATTCATAAAAAACTCTTATCCTTGGACTTATCGTTGGTCCGCAAGTCAAGCAGTCAGGCCACTTCAAGACTCTCGCACCACTTCCGCGACACCACAGGAAGCAAATGCGTTGTGCAACTTCCGATGCTTCTAGTGGACGTCGACGTGGACGTGGCTGCTCACTAAACAATTTCCTGCATCTACATAGATGATATTCACACAACGCTATACAAAGGTGGGAAGAGTATTCTGGCTAACGGAATGCGAGTCTTGGTATCGTTTCTTATATGCGCAATATGCGCTTCTTGTAATTTCCGCGAGAAAACCAGTGCCCGCGCGTGGCAAGGAAGCAGCTAAGTCAAAAGGCAACAAGAAGTCGAGAGTGAGAGAGAGAGCGATAGAGAAAGGGGGAAATGAAACCGCTCTGAGCAGTCAACAAGAATATAATGATGACAGAAAATAATGATGCATCCTGGCAGCGGACAGCAGCGACTACCCGGGGGCCATGCCAAGTGCAACTGTTTATTGAACAAGGACGTTAGCAGGGCAACCCCGTCCGGTTGCCCAGCTACCCCCGTTACCCCTGTTTGCCCCTGTTGGCACCGCTCGCCTCGTTTGCCCGTTGGCGAAGACAAATGTGCATCGTTTTCTTAGCTGAACGCACAATCTTTCGGAAATCAGATTGCTCTACCCCATCTGTGAACACCCGACACCAGACACCAGTCAACGGGACACCGGACGGCAGACAGCACAAAGCAGATAGCAGACACCAGATAGCATAGAGCACGTGTCCGGCAAGTGTTAGTCGAGTCGAGCATTGGCTGCCCGCCGCTCAATTTGCAGCTAAAGCTAGAGATTGTTTATTAATATGGAATTATATTTCAACAGGCCAAGCGAGCGAAATATAAATATGAACCACGACGCGCCGACAGCCCGACCGAGTCGAGCTGAGAAAATAACAGACATTTCTTGGCAAGTCAGGTCTCAGAGCCTAGCCTAGTGGGAACGTGCAGAAAGTGTTAGCACAAAACCGAACAAATTTCGAATGCCTGGATACATAAATTCTTGGCCAGAGATGAGCCAGCGTTTGGCCAAGCGTGCTAACCAAATTATTTTCACTGAGCCAAATTTAGTAGTTTGACACGCAGAATGTCAACATTAAAGTCGGGTGCAATCGACTAAAACTTGCTTAAAACTGCTATCAAGATATGTTTACTGATCTCAAGGATCTTTTATCTTAGATTTAAAAGCATTCAATTAAAAGAATGGCGCTTATACGGTTAGAAACTAAACAAAATCGATATACCCATTTGCAGGGTACGTACAGAGTATAGTTAGCAACAGCAGCAGAGGTATCTGCTCAATCAGACCCAGTCCCAAAAAGCAACGTACCAAAATTATGCATTCGCGTTTGTACGTGAACATGGGACAATATGATGTGCACTTCCTGACGACTCCCCTGCTGCTCCCTTCCCCCTAGTCAGACAACATTCTAACTGGCAGCTGTCCTTTGCAACAGTCTCTACAACTGAGCATACTCCGACTACGTTTTCGGTATGTACTCGGTATTTGCAGTTGTAATGTATGCTCGCTCATATCTAGTCATACACTCATATACTTTCGGCAAACATTTGACTTGTGAGTTGGTTAACTTCTGTGACTTTTGCCCGCCAGTTCAACTTTTGACGGCTTAATAGCTCTCTTTGTATTCATATGCGGGCAGCATATATAATCTCTTTCAAAAAGTTTAGAAAATATCAAATAAATATAAATGTGTTAAATAAATCACATATACTATGAATAAGAAAAGTGTTTGGATAAAAAGAATTTAAGATACTATATATAATATTGCCATAATATGTGTAATAGAATCTAATAGTACTAATTGGTCGGAAACAGCGTTCAGAAGATGTTCTCAGTGCTCTCTTGTTATCATTTCAAATGGTTATTATTCCCATTTTATCCAGTTTATCCCGTTTTGCTGTTGGTACTTCATTAAACGAGGATGAAAACGCCCTCAGCTCCTGTTCAGCCAGCACAGGGGAGGAGCAGCAGCGGTTTGGGAATCCTCACTTGCCGCTTTTGTCTGCAGCCTCAAATTTTTTTGTGTGTGAAATGTAGGCCAAGATTTTTGACATTATGAGCGCGAGTCGCTCTCTAGCGGAGCATGAACTACAGCCGCAGGACATAAATAAGATATTTTTCTTAGAATTCAGCTTGCTTTATTATACGGTTACAGTTACGGATACGGATGGGCCAGGGATACTAGTGCGAGTAGTGGCAATATTTCTCTTATTTCCAGTGCACAGTTATGTTTGAACAAATGACGCGCCTGAATATGGATGCAGAAGCCTGAAGCCACCCACAACTCGACCCCTTCCCCTTGCAGCGGCGTTGCACAAAAGAAATTCATATTTCAGTCTTAACAGCCGCTTGTTACAAGAACTGTTAAGCGAGCCACGAGGCGCTGCTTCCCCTTCTCCTCCTTCTTCAATTGCTCCGAATAAAAAACAGTCTTCCCAACAACATTTTTATGACAATGTTCGGAGCGGTACCGCTGACGCCCTCCTACCCGTCCCCGCCACCACTGCTGCTGCTGCTGCTGCTGCCATAAGCCGATAACTGACAATGCCCAAAAGCATTTTTTTTATTTTGGCCATAAAGGAGTTGTCAAGGAAACTGAAAACTGGTGCGTTGGCTAGGACGACAACGGTCTGTACACTCGGAGAAATAACGCCTATCAAATCCAAATAGGGACTTTAAAAAACTGAAAGTGTAGTTTGTTCTTGTTTAAGTATAAATCTCAAACATTATGCAATAGTTTTTGTTCTAAATATGCAAGTTATTTACAAATATTTTTATGGGGAAGGCTAAAAAGTTAATTTTCCCGAATTTAGGCAACACTTGCACTTGATTTATCTACAAAATTCTTGGCTCTATATTCGCTGAGTGTAGTGAGACGTTGGTTTTGGGTGGGGAGATTCCTTGTGGACAGCTTTCAGCCCACAGATAACTGTGCATATTTCAATGTTTTCGCTAGCGAGACTTGACTTGTGGGCTGCTATTTGTTGTTTGTTGTGTTCAGCCCTTAGATATGCATTTTTAATGTGCATTTGCGCTTTTGTGTCAAAATGCCGCATGACGGAAACGAAAATCACCCGCAGCCAGCCTCAGACGCCGCAGCCGCCGCCTCAAAAGGAAGTCAGCCGGGCATGGACAGGGATATGGCTAAGAAGCTTTCACTATTGCCATTGCAGTTGCAGTTGCCCGATAAACTATGCCAAAAGTCTGCGGTTGGCAGCTGGTCGGCGGCATTTCGGCATTTCGGCTTTTCGGCTAGTCCCCCGGGTCGATGACTCCAATGGACATTGGCTGCTGCTGCTCCTGCTGCACACACACACATACATACATATATCATTCTCATATGAGTTTTCCATCCTGTAGAATGTCATTTCTAATGTTTATTGCCTTTTGGGATGTTAGATATAAAGTGCGTAGAAGGAACAGCCACAACGGCTGCTACACTCACACAAAATGGAAACAACAAGAACCAGCTTTTGGGTTAGCATTAGTTAATTTGAGACTTGAAATGGAAAAGCAATAGATGAAACTCCAAAAAAGCAATGACAGAGCTAGAGAGACTTAAGGGAAAGGGAATAAGATGCAAGCGACACGAGGCAAAAGTTTTGTGCCACGTTGCTACAAGCGATAAGCCCCGTCCTCGCACCCGCAATCCTGTGGAAAAATCACTTGACTTTGACACTCCTTAAACAATTGAGTGCCGCCTCAGTTGGAAATAGCCATCGAATCTGTTAAGATAAGCACACAGACTCTCAAACACATCGGCGCCAATGCCAGTGTCCAAGGGTTTCAAAGTTTTCTGCTTAGGATAGCCACATAACTGCACACAGCAAGTTTAAGCATGGGAAAAAAAACCAGCTTGTAAATAAAATTCCACCATCAAGAACCGTTTTATATAATCCCATTCAAGTACAGTAGTCAAACCTTAGTAAGGAACTGATGCAGTTACGGGGTATCAAAAAGCAAAGCTAATCCAACCATTTGGCCCATACTGAGCGAAAAATAACTGATATACCTTCTCATTTACATTTTTAAAGCTAGAGTTACCAATCGGTTACTGGTGAGCCCCAATGATTTTGGCCTTGAAAAGCCGCCCACGCCAGGAATCACGAAAGCTTATATCTTCCACAACTTTACATATTAGTAAAAAATTATTAAATTCTAGAAACCAATTTAACAACAACGCAGTCGGTAACGCCCGACCTCAACGTTCTTACTCGCTTGTTTTTGTTATGTACGCTATAGCAAATCCGGTGGCCGTACAGAGTAGGAGATTTAGAAAAAACCTTCAAAACAGACGTACCCGTCAAACGGCGACGTCATTAAATGGCCGGACGACCGCAAAAGCTGTCTAAGCCGTGTCATACACACATAAACATTATATAGATATATATATATATATTTATATGTATATAAAGACCGAAACAAATCCTTCAGCTGTCCGCCCATCTATCCACTCTTCACCAGATTTTTGGTTTTTCGTGGCATAAGTGCAAAATTTGTAATCTCTATCTATCTGGGCATAAAGTGCAGCAGAGGTTACTGGCCAAAGGCAACAACAAAGAGATGGAAGCTCTTAGTCGGGCTGCGACTACAGCTCTGGCTTGCAAAAAGAACAACAACGTTAACGTTATCGTACGATGGCTTTGACAGTTATCGTCCGAAGGCTTTGACAGTGATAAGACCGCCTGCTAACCTTTAATTCCATCTGTTCACAGATTGGGCCCGTCAAATTTCCTAGAAATGTTGAGTTCACCTTCGGCATTTGCAGCAAATTTATTTCCGTGAATTTTTTTCAACTTTTTATACGCCAACATGTTATGTTAGCCTATAATTAGGTATAATTTAATTACAGCTGCTTTGACTTTTAATAGAAAGAGTAAAACCCACGTCAAATCTTCTATCTGTTTTTTTTTTGTAATTCTATTTTTTTCGGACTCCGCTGTTACCGCCACGTGTCACCATAAACAGAGCATGTAAATGCCAAAACAAAGCAAAAAGAAACATGTTTTTAATTCACTAAACTAAAAAGCTTTTGCATATTTGTTAATAGAGCTTCTTTCATGGTAACCCGAACATAGGCGGCATGTTTTATTAACGGCTGCCGCAATAAATACTTGTGTAACGGTATTGACAGCAGGCGGCTGGGAGCGCTCGACAATTGACGACTCGCAATTAAGTGTGTTTAATATTTTGTATATTGGCGGTGTATGTTAGTCAATATACAAAATATGAATGTGCGAAAGTTCTGAATGAAAAATACCCTGGACTTATACAAAACGTTATACACAATGACATACACAAACACAATTTTGCCAAATCCTAACCAATCCTTAATCTTAAGATCAATTTCCTATTAACATATTGGTACACCATTTTTGATCGAAATTATTGTGTTTATTGTTCACAAAAAAATTTCACGTGAGCATGCATAAATTTCAGAAAAGCAATAACAACACAAATATATATATATATATTGATGCATTTACTAAATATTTTCCTAAAAACTAATATAAACATTTTTTATTTTTCCTTTTTCTCAACATGAAAACTGAACAACGTGATCGAATCACTCAACATAATGCTGCTTACGTATGGATGTGGAAACAACGAATAAAACAAATGCACTCAACGAACTCGCGCACACACATGCATGCACACATACACACCCACACACCCACACCACATTGACTTTGCGGAAAACACGTGTTAACCATGTGGCGCGGTCATTTTGTCGTTGCCATTTGTGAAAATGCGCCATGAATCATTTAATGGCATTTTATATACAAATTTAATTGCATTTTTACTCTTGCCCGAACCCCGCGCTCTTTGCCTCCCCCGCCGCTTCACAACACGGTGCATTGATTTAAACCCTTGACCACGGCCAACAAAAATGCGTCGGCATCAAAATGGACGTCGTTGTGCGCGATGCTACTCTGCACCAAATGTGAATAATTTAACACAATTCCTGCTTTTCTCTCTCCCTCTCCCTCGCTCCTTTTTTTTCTTTTCTCTTCGCCCTCTTGCCCTACCTTGTCGGCTGGCCAACATTTGCTTGCTCTGCACTTTGACAATCTTTGCTATTTGCATTTGATTTGCATTGGCTGAAACTATGCCCATGCACACGCCTACGCCCACGCCTACGCTCACGCCCATGGCATTACAACAATCCCGCCATATCCGGCGCTACGCTCCGCCCGTGCGGTGTTCCAAATGACTGCCGCACTGCGCCGTTGCCTCCGACGCCCGCGTCGCCGCCGCCCAATCAATTTTCGGCATGTCACTGCCAATTACACCTTTTCAATATTTGCGCCGCATACTTTCTACCTTCTTTTTTTATGGTGTGCCCCGACCTGTCTGTGGTGCCTCTGTCATCCCTGCTTTCTCGCTCCTCTCCCTCTCTCTCTCTCTCTCTCTCTCTGTGGATTGTCGCATCCAGTGGCGGAAACTACAAATCAACCAGGCAAAACGGCGACCATCGAAATGTACGCGCCCAGCTCGTACAATGACACCGTTACCGGCGAGACACTGTCCAGCGTGTCGGAGAAAAGCGAGTCCTACTCCAATGAGGGTAGTCAACCGGAATATATTGTGAGTATACCACAGCCACACACACATACACACACACACACACATACACACGTTCGCTTGTCTATGCAGACGAACTCAGTTTTTAATTCCACTTTTTATACCAAACTATTTTGTATACCCTTTGCATAGGGTATTCAAAAACAGGTACTTTAAAGGCATAAAGTATATTTTGTTTTGATCATGCAGTATATATCGGTTGGATTAAAGTTTCTTTTTTTTAATATATAAAACAAATGTAAAAAAATATTATTAACATTTTATCATATATAGCTCCCATAGGAGCAATAGGTCAGAAATTGTAAATTCAGACGAGCACACTGCAAGGGTATTTGAGTCTTGGTACACCAGCGACATTTCCTCTTCATTTATTTTTTATTTTTTGTGTTGTGCATGAATATGCAATTTGTGAACGAGAATGAGTATAATGGGCAAAACGGTGGACTGATCCTAGAAGTGAGGCTGGTGCCAACATTAGGCAAACGCTGTGGGTAAAAAATTATTATGGGCTGTCTTAAGTTATTGCCAGACGCTTGAAATTACAACTCAACGCCGGAACTAGGTGGGCTCCGGCTGTGTTGCGGTGGAGTGGAGTGGAGTGGACTGGAGTAGAGTGGGGTGTAGAGTGGAGACTGGTGGCTGTTGACATCGAGGTCGCCGGAACTGGCAGCCAGCCGGCCGGAAGCAGCAGCATGCTAAGACGTCGTGATTAATTACGCCCGGGCTGATGATAATGATGAGCGCGAGTCCAACCGAAACTGAACCAAACGGAGCAAGGACAACGGCAAACAAATCGCTTCAAATTATTAAAATCATTTATTACCAGCGTAATCTGGCTGCTGCGCAGTAACCACAAAAACTGCCGCCTAATGTTCACTGTTAACTGTAAAACCGCTTGCCGTCCGCCTTCGACCTACGCGGCGTATGCCATAAATCAGCGTTGCGTATACGCAACGTGGCCCCAGTCAAGGTTGGCAAGGTGTCGGCCATGTCGTCGCTGTCATTGCCGCTGTCAATTACGCGCCAATGACTTTCAACGCCACCCAAAACAAAACCTTAAGTATGAAGTAATTACCGAAACACTTGCCAGGATCGATCCAAATCCCACATTCAGTCCCCAACTCAGTGTCAGTTCTGTTGGAGGCATGGCATGCAATTCGATTCCATTTTCGCTGATTGTTTTCCTTGCATCTTTTTTTCGTCTCTTCGCAGGACGAGGCACGCAAGAAGGCGGCATCGACATATCTGGTGGAGAGCACGGACATGCCACCGCCCAGATACCAAAAGGATGGCACACTGCCAGCATTATATCCGAATAATATGGGTAAGTCTAGATCTGTCTGACCAGAATATCAGTGTCTCTCAGTGTACCAGGCAACATAATGAATGTCCACACGAAAATACAAGCAACAGTGCTCTAGTTGCACGACTTAAAAATACACTATGCTCAGGCCCAAGCAGCCAGAGTTGGCATTATCAATAAGTTTTATATTCTTAATTCCTGAATACTCTGGTAGAATATTAATACCAGATTTTGGAATATCTGATTCTCAAAAACTAAAACACTTCAAGTCGATATTGATATATTTATAATTATATATGTTACATACATTTGCCGAAAACGTTGATACCCTTTTTTTGCCCATATTCAATGCGAACATGATATAAAGAAAGAAGCTCACAAAACGAGCACATAAAAAGCATTTTAGATAATTAACTTTTGGCCAAAACAAACTACCAAGTTCAGAGTTGCTAACGCTGTCAGCACGTCGTGTTGTCCTTCTCCTCTGGTCAGTTCCCCCTCCCTCCAACCCATCTGTACCAGTCCCCAGTCGCACGCTCAGCTGCAGTTGTTGCCTGATTTTATGCCATGATTGCAATCAAAGCTTAAAATAAAAGAGATGTAAAAACGGAAATCGGCAAAATGCACACAGAGAGCAACTAAGTACGCGGCAGCTGAAAATTCAATTTGAGTGCTACATCTCCATCTTAATTGTAATTGAGCAGCAAAGTTTTTGCCAGTCTTGATTTTCAATTGAGTCATGTGTGTGTGTGTGTGTGTGTGTGTCGTGTGTTCGACCACATCCACATTCAGTGCAAGTCGCAGCCTCCAGCGTAATTCAGCACTAGAAACCAAATCACGTTCGGGTCTGCGCTAATTTAAGAGTGCGTCTTCGGCAATTCCGCAATTTAAGAATATCCGTTATCAGGGCGTATGAAAATGAAAAAATAATAATAAACCAACCATAGCGGGCCAAAATAAACCCAATTTAACCATTGCGACAAATAGGAGGCATTGCTGGCACAGAAAGGAAAACGAAAAATAAGTAGGCATCACTTTCAGCTGGATGCAATCGACTGCGCAATACCCTGTTGGCAATTTAAGAGCAATTAAAGTACAAGATAAATTAAATTAAATTGCTAATACACCTATTCCAATTTGCTGATTTAATATTTCATCAATTAACAAATATAGAATGGGCGATATAATCACCCATTCGTAGGTGTGGCGATGAAAATCGTATTCCTTTCAATACTTTCCGTTTGTATGTATTTTGTATGTCTGTGCCTTGAGTAGAAAATCCAGTTGACGCTTATGACACGAAGCAAATGCACCCTTTTCCACATACCGAATAGGGTATAGAAACAATAGTCGTATTATAATAACATTGAGACATTGCTGAAAGCATTGCGGAGGCAATGGCAAATGCATTTGAAATGCAAAGCGTAAAAATAATAAAAATACATTAGCTGCAAACTTTTGGTCTCTGCTCTTCTGCCACTTGTCGCCGTGTCCCCTTGTTCCCTTGTCCTCTTGTCACTTCTCTGTTTGACTCGCCTCCGCTACTGAAAATAAAATACAATTACCTTATGTCAACGAATTTGGCAAGTGAAGGCGGCAAGTGGAGCACACTTCAAAAGTAGCAGCAACTACAGCAACAACAACAACGCTTACAACAACAGCAGCAGCAGCAACAGCAGGAAGAGGAAAAAGGCCAAAAACATTTGATAGCATTTGATGCTGCGACAACGACTTGCCACAGATAAACGGAGACGGCTCCAGTACGCCTAATTATGTAAGCGGCTGCGTGGCGAAAAAAAAAAACAAAGAAACGCCCAAACCCAAACAAGTAAGAACGTTGCAGTCGGGCGTTACCGACTGCGTTATACTCGTTCACGTTCGTAAATATTGCTATTTTAAAAAATTTCGGTATTTTGCAATTTGTGTGTTGCTGGGGGTGGCGGAGAGTGGGGAATGCGGGTGGGGGTGGTCGTCGGCAACATTTTGTTCCTCTCTTTAAAGGAGGTGACCAGCTATCTACCCACCAAATGTGGTAACTCTAGCTTAAAAACTGTGGGATATATAGGCATTTCCGGCGGAGCGGGGGCGTTTGGGGCGTTATAGTGGGCGTGGCCGGGATGTCAAGTGTGCAATCTTTGGGGGAGGTCAGCAGCTATCTACATATTAAATTTGGTGCCTCTGGCTTTAAAACTGTACGAAATATAGATTTTCGCGGGTTGCGGGGGCGGAAGGGGGAGGGTGGGGGGGTACTGCCCGCAAATATTTTTCAGTAACTTCTGGGGGAGCTTCCCACTAATATATATCCCGAATTAAGTGACTGTAGCTTAAAAACTCTGAGAGATATAGGCATTTTCGATTTTTTAGGGAGGGGGCGTTGGGCGTTCTAGTGGGCGTGGGTTATCAAGGCGCAATTTGTGGGGCAGGACACCAGCTATCTACATACCAAATTTGGTGGCTCTATCGCTTAAATTGTGGGATATATACACGTGTTATCGATTGGAACTGTCATATATAACGTGTTTTGCGATTACGGGGGCGGGAGGGGGCGTGGCCAAAAATTTTTTCCTGTGATGTATGGAGGAACATTCTGGTAATATATCTGCCAAATTTGGTGACTCTAGCTTTAAAATTGTTGGGGATATAGCCATTTCCGATTTTTCAGGGCGGGGGCGCTGGAGGGCGTTCTAGTGGGCGTGGCCGGGATATCAAAGAGTCAATCTGTGGGGGAGGTCACCAGCTATATACATACCAAGTTTGGTGACTCTAGCTTTAAAATTGTGCAAATATGCAACACTTATCGATATGACCTTTCAGGTTTATCGGTTTTCGCGATTATGGGGGCGGGAGAGGGTGTGGCCAAAAAACTTTTTTTTAATATTTGGGGGAGCATTCCTGCAATGTATATGCAAAATTTGGTGACTCTAGCTCAAAAACTGTGGGAGATATATGCATATCCGATTTTTGAGAGCGGGGGCGCTGGGGGGCGTTATAGTGGGCGTAGCCGGGATATCAAGGTCGCAATCTTTTTGGGAGGTCACCAGCTATCTACATACCAAGTTTGGTGACTCTAGCTTTAAAATTGTGGACTTTAGCAATATGCGATTTTAGGTGTTATCGGTTTGCCACGCCCCCAGTGGGCGGAGCTCAAAATCCTTAACACTTTATCTGACGCGGGTACACACGAGTATATATCCAAAATTTCAAGTCTCTAGCTTCAATGGCGGCGAAAATAATTGCGTTCATACGGACAGAAGGACAGACGGACAGACGGACAGACGGACAGACGGACGGACGGACAGCAAGACGGACATTGCACAAAACCAATATACTCTTTTCACTTCGTGAACGAGTATAAAAACAACAACAAGTTAGAACGTTGTAACCGACAGCGCAATACTCGTACAGAGTGTAATACCAGCCACAACATGTTACCAAGTATTACTTGTATACATATAATTCCTACAAACATGAAAATCAGATCAGTTTTTACAAAATTTATGAAATATGGGAGCAATAGATCCGAAAGTTTTACATGTCAAAATGTTTGTAAATTCGAATCTGTCAGAAAAACATAATCTATGTAGTTTTTAAAAGTGAGAGATGTATAGAATCCCCCAGTGGGAGTAGCCAAAAAATGTATTTTTACATTTTAACGAATAGGCGAATAAACCCAATATACTCTTTTTAGATCGTAAACGAGTATAAGAAGCGCTATACAAAAACACAAATAAAAGAAAGATGTGAAACGAAAAATGCCTCGTGGCATAAAAATTAAAATGCTTGATGGAAGCTGAAGCTCAAACAAGCGCCCAAGGCGGAAAATTCTACGTGAGAAAAAGCAACAGCGGCAACCACGATTCATATGCACACTCAAAAAAAATAATCAGGTATTTTGTATGTAAGAAAACAAGCACAAAAGTAGTACAAATTCGGCTTTGGTTAAAAATAAAATTCAATTTCTACGAATTTTATTTTTACATTATATATATACTAGCAATATGAAAATTATTTTCTTTTAATTGAGAGAATTGGGCATACTATTCTATCGTTTTTCTGAGTGTAAATGTGAAATATGTATATATATATATAGGTATAAAATATATATATATCATAGTAAGTATACATATGTAGATGTAGGGGGAGGAGCACGAAAATTCTAGTTGTTACGTGTCGCCAACTGCTGCTGCTGGCTTAGTTGAGATCAAATAATAGATGAACAAAAACAAGAACAACCACCTTGAAGCCGTCAGTCCGCTCGTTTCCACGTTCCGCCGTTCCCCTCGTGCATCTCTAGTCGGCCCCCGCTCTATGTCCATTGCATTTAAACCAAAGGCGAACTGCGAAGCGACTTTTTAATGAGATACCATTCAACACGCCGTCCTGTTAATGAGCACCAGCTTGGAAAAGCCACGGCCGTGCACAGGCGATTTCCCAACTACAAATGTATAAATATGCGGCAACACAAACAACATTAAATGAAAGCCAAGTTTCGACCAAGTTCCATAGCCTTGGCCAGATTAAGTGCAAGGTGATAATTGTTAATTTTTCTCTGTACTTGTGCAAGGGGTATTTTTACTTTATCACGACATGTGCTGAACTTGTTACTTATATATGAGCCAAGTACCATGTACTAAACTTATATCTGTAATGGTATATTATCTTCCCCTCTCCAAAGAGTGTTTGTTTTCCGCTTTCGAGAAAAAATGTACCTTTCACAATTGCTATTAATATAAAGTGAATGCTAACTGGGACAACATGAATGTGGATATATATAGTTCCAGGAATCTGGCCAATTACGCACACTAAATTCGCACAATGATGACTAGCACTAGCCTAGCCTAGCACTAGTTTTAACAATCTATATTTCAAGGAAAAGCAGAAATCGAGGCAAACTATTGTAACCACTCTCATCGTTTTACATATTTCCTGTACTGTTAATAGACTTAATAAAGAAAAGTATTGCGCAGTCATTTGAAATCTGATTCACTTCTCACTAACTGACAAGGAGTAGTACTAGATGCCGCTGCTGCTGCTAACTGATCGAAAAATCAATAGAACCCCACCCCTCTAACACTCACATCCCCCTCCGCAGGCAGTAGGCAGCGTGTTTTTCGTAATACACATTGTACAACATACGCATACACAATACGCATATGCAAAGTAAACAAGCCACAAAATGAACATTCGACCCGTAAGCAGCTCAGCTACAAACTGGAGCTGAACCTGCTCCGCCCCAGCTTCGATGCCGTTTTGGAGCAGCGACAGCGTGTGTCATGCTCCCGGGCGTCTTCGATTTGTCTCCTTGTGCCACCTTCTTCATGCTGTCACCACAGCCGCAGCCGTTTCCTCAAGTTTGCTAACAAAATTATTGTTGCCTACATTTCAGCGCCCGCCGAAACTCAAGCGAGACATTTGCATTTCTATACCCTTGCAGAGGGTATTTTTAGTCTGTCATGCAAAGTGTAATGGCAATGAAGGTGTTATCACTAAATCCCTAGATTCAGATATTCTTGATCACAATGCTGAATAAACTATATTATAAAGCTGATATAGGAACAATGTTATAATAGAAACATTACAAGGGTATTTAATATTCCGTTCGTTCAAAGCTAACGGTGCTTCTTTGTCTAATATGTGTCTATGAGCGTGTATGTGCCATTGTCGTTGTCTAAGTCTATTTTACAAAATTACAAATTTGTTACGTTTGTGGCTTTCACGCCTTTTCAAACGACAGCGTCGTCTGCGCGACGACTGGTTGAGTGGTTAAAGCCTTAGCAGTATCTCTGCCAGGGCTGGGGACCTGCGTGTGTGTGTGTGTGTGTGTGGTTGTGGGTTTGGTGGCACAATCGAAATACCAAATAATTTGTCGTCTCATAAGTAGGTGCCATAAATACTCCACATTTGACAGCTTCACAATAGAAAAGGGGGGCAACTTGTACTTTGTTGCAAGTGTTAAACTGATTTGCTTATCGGGCTTATCACCTGGCACACCTGACCCATTGGCCATTCACTGCAATTAATGGCATTCGTTTTATTCACTTCCAAACGTTTGCACATTAAATGAACCAGAAAGCAGCAAAATGTTGCACCTACGTGGGCGCTACGCATGCCTGGCGAGGGACACACAGAATTCGAATGCTGAATGCAGCTACGTGTGCATTCACACTACTCAACACGGTATATGCGTGTGTGTGAGTGTGAGTGTGTGAGTCTGTGTTCCATTCAGCTGAAGTCTTTGCCTTTTGGTTTCTTTCTGAAATGCGGCTATAAATGTGTCATTTGCAGTTCCCGAATTGAAATTCTGCTGCACGCCGTCTGCGGTTGGGCTGGAAGGCGCTTATTTGTTATTATCCGTGCAACAACAATAAGTTAAGAAAAGTACTCGACTAGCAGATACCCTGTAGTTATTTGTATCATGTACACAAAAGATTAAATTATATGTAATTTGCAGGAAGATTGCTCTAAAATATTTGTAAGCCATATAAATATTTATTATAAGTGAGTGAAATCTATCTCTTAAAGATAATAATACTTTTTTACCTTTCTTTTACAAATTTTGTATGGGTATACCGAGCGTAGCTAAAAAATCAATAACGCTCAATGTATACGTGCCAGGAGCCCGTTTTGGCAACGGAAGTAGCGCTAGGCACTAAAAATGGTCATAAATTCATGCATAAGCGGGACATAAAATACGATCGAGCAAAAAACCGCGACTAGGTCATAAGTCTTGCCTGCAATTAAACGCAATGACTTTTTTAGTGAACCCTACCGAAACTATAATACACATTATTCTTTTCTCTGCTTGCAGTGAACGCCTGCACCCTGCCACACCCGAGGCACAACAATGGGCATGCAGCTGCTATTGCTGCCGCCGCAGCCGCTGGCCACATGACGCGCGACGATCAGATGCTCATCAGCAAGGGCGTTTATATCCCTTCCCCGTCGCCAGCACCGCCACCAGATGGCTCCTACTACAACATGAACAGCGAAAGATATCTCTCCTATCCGCCAATGGTAAGTCGTCAAAACACTCTCAGTTGCAGTCGTGATTGTCGTTTCCCTTTTATCTCCGTCTCGCTTGCCGCGTCACGCCTCGGCGATTCTTTAAGACTCGGTTGGATTAGGTGTAGCTGCAATGCGTTGTTAAATGACACCCACCCCTGCTCCCGCCCCTCTTTGATCCTTAATATCATTTCCACGCTCGCGCGACTTAAGTAATCAGCTCCCGTTTGGCGTCGTCGCTGTACCGCTTATGGCTAGTCACGGCCAAGGATTAGTTCGCGCAATTAGTTGGAGTTTTATGCACGATGCCGGAAATACAGACAAACCCACCCACACACAAACACACACACACACACCCGCCCGTTAGCTAACCCTCTGCAAATCCTACTCCATTTGCATCGCACCATGAGCAAGTTTGGGACGAGGAAGGAGAAAACAGGCACATATATGTATGCACTTGCATACACTTAGAGAAGTAATCATTCAATTTATTTAGTACATTTTCAAATTTTAAGATACATAATTATATATTAACTATACATAACTCTATTTAAAGTTCTCTCACCTTTGAATTTAAGGAAATGTATTAGGATTTTTAGGGAATACAATCAGGTGTAGTTATTTAATTAGAAATTCCATTGTCTACTTTGTCTCTATTTAAACAATGTTTTAACGTGATTTGTTCTCCGTGTGTGTGTGTTTGTACGCAGACATATGTGCTTGCATATGCGCTATTAACTATGTGTATATGTATATGTCTTTGCATATACATTCGATCAGGGGCCCGGGACACAGCAGCCAGCTGCCTTGTGGCATGTGGCAGTTGCCAATGTTCGCTATGCGAGCGGAACGGCTGCCAGTTAACTCGGTTCGACTTTTATAATCCGCGTGCCGCATGCAGCGCTGTAAAGACAAATGACAAACTCAAAAGCATTAAGCTGCAGCCAGAAGCAGAAGCAGAAGCAGGAGCAGAAGCTGGCGGCGGCAGCTGGGATACGGGCAAGCTGGCAAACTGGGAAATTGGGGACTGAGCTGCATTTGCTTTGTTGTCATTGTTGTTGTTTGTGCTGCTGCTGCTGCTGTGCTGTGTGTACTTGCAAAAGTAAACATTATTTTCTCCAGACAACAATTTAATATTACACATACGCAGCGTTGAGCAGCAAGAACGAGAACTACAAGCTACTCGTATCGTAGCTCACATTTATCCCCTGTGCTGTGCCTCGGTGTCGGCCGCGGGCTCTGTATGTGCCGCCGACGCCGCTTCATTACATTCAACAAAGTTTTGCGCCGCATCACTCATAAAGAGCGGCAGCAGTTCCTCTTGCCCCTGGCATGCTCCAGCTCTCCCTCCTTCACCAGGTCTAATCCCGTTCGCTCTGATTTTCATTTAAACTATGTGTGCGGCATGCGGCAAAGCAAAGTGTTGCATGCCCCTCCTACACATATTTGAGCTCATTTGTAGCTACAGTGTACGCTCGATATTTAAGCTATAGCTATATATGAACTGTCCAGTAACCAGGTCAAACCAGGTCCTAATTAGAGCTAAAAGTTGTACAAATAGTTTAACAGATACAAAAATAAATAAATACAACTTTTTGAAAGTTCGCAACCGCTTAACCGAACAGTTCTCATTATCGAGCAATCACTGTTCACCCAGCTTTCCGTGGCATGCCACACAGCGAATTGTCCGGCGAACTGCGACCGCATTGGCCTAGCCCGGACCACAGCTACGTTCAGGTTCGCCTGTCAGAAAGACGTGCACCCAAAATGCCAGAAAGCAGCGTCTTCCTGTCGCATTGGGTCCCCATGACCCCAGTATAAATTCTAAAAATTCACAATAAACATGCGAAAATCAATTTTGCGAAATTTATTACCCTCGTTCCTTTTTAGGTGATATATGTATATGTATATTTTATCACAGCTCCCGATGCTGCTGCTGCTGCTAAAGGGGTGTAAATGTGACAAGTTAAGACGACACTCAATGCGACTGACACTTCCTTCCACTTTACCCTCAACTCAAAGCTAGCCTGTCAGCTGGCGTTTTATGGGGCTGGCAGGCCAATAATTGTATAAATTAGATGCGAACGAAATGCAGTTAGCACACAACGCTTCTACATCCCCAAAAGGCTGTCTCCAGCTGCATGGACACACAGACACACACACACACACACACACACACACACACACACGCTGCTAATGGTGGCTAATATAATAATATTTATGTTAGATGCTGACCATTTTTATGGGCTTTGTGCTTTATGTGATTTGGCCAGTTACTCAATTCAGTCGCTGGCTGGCGTTTGTTTGTGCATAACAGTTAACTGATGAGGAGACGCCACTGGAGATATCACTGCCGAGGACTACTGCAGAGCCGGGCTATTGCACATATTCGACCAGTCGGCATGGGACAGAAACCTTTTGTTTGCGGTTTTTAGTCAACGAGGGAGAAAAATTCAATTTCGGTTTAGTTGGCCAACAATGCCATTGTGTATGCGTGAATATGAGTTTGTATGTGTGTGTGTGTGTGTTGAGTGTGTGTGGTGTGTGCGAGTCTCTGAGTTCCTCCTCCCAGTTGTGGACATGCTCGTGCGAGCCTTTTCTCATTCACATAAGAAATGTTTTGTGGAGCTAAATTGAATTATTTGATAAACATCATTAGAAAAATTACAAAATATATATATATATATATAAAAGGGAGAGAGATTGAAAGTGAGAGACAGGGAGAGAAGAACACTGTGTGTGAGCGGAAGAGAGCGAGTGGGGACAGCATCAGCATCGTATCAGCTGCGGTTTTTCTAAAACATTTGCCAGCACTAAATTACTTTTTGGTGCACAGATGTCTGCGCTGGCCCTTAACAAAACTAAATGAATAAAAATAATTTATAGTAGTAAATCAAATTAAATTTCAATCGAATGCTTGGTAGAAAACAAAAAAGGCTCGCTCACATTCACATTCGGCCAAAAACCAAACCGAAGCGTCAAATAAAAGAAACGACAATTGCGGTGACAGGCGACGCGCAGCGAGTTGGCCTAAATGCGGCTGGTTGAATGCCACAGATTGCGCCTGTGTGCAGAGCCACTCATCAGTGCGGCTCACGTTGCGTATACGTAATTTACAAAACTCGCGGAATGCGGCTCGTTGAAGGTGCTGCACGGGATTTTCATTCCGCCTTATAAATTAACAAATGCCTACATTGACGCGTATCAGATTGATTAATTGATATGTGACCCGTGGAGAAACCGCTTTTATTTTCAAAGATCTTTCATACAACACATTTCACACATTTTCAACAAAAGTGAGCCCGCGCAATTCCGGGTAATGCTAGTTGGTCCATTCAAACAGGATATTGTAAGGTTTTGGACGACGGCACAGCTCGTGTTTTGTTTTGAATTGGACCCACATGTAACTATTTAAGCGGCAATTTGTATTTTATTGCCAATTGCGTTCTGCATGTCCGTTTGACAACAACAACAAAAACGAAAAACTTTGTGCCGAACAGACACTCGACACTCACCCCCACCCCCGCTCCCAGTCAACTAAATAGTTGATAAGTTAAATGCTGGCTGTGAGCTGTCCCATTTAGATATGCGCAGCATTCACGTCCGAGCGGGCGGCAATGTGGTGCGATGCGGTGTAGTGTGGTAGTGTGGTGCTGCCCAGGCACACAGCCGGGACATGACTGGGTTCCATCTCTATCTGGGAGCAACTACGTGCATGTGCAAAGTGGTGTCGTCCGACTTAACTATGGCTCACTTTGTTAGCCAGTTTCGTACAGTTTGAAATTCAATTAGTTTTGTGCGGGCTTCGGGCCACTTGGCATTGTCTCACTTAGCTGGAATCTCTCTTCATGTCGGGCTTGGTCCTGGCCGGAGACACAGTCAGTGTCAGCGACAGTTCGAAAGTCAGCAGCGTTTTCCACATCGCGCATACGCACTGTAGACCTCTTTTCAGTACGGCTTGGCTTGTTTGAAAATTCAAGGCGCAGAGCAGCTGATGTCGATTAAATAAATAACCGAATACACTCGCAGTGGCAGTGGCCATAATTTAATTTCGTAGCAGGCTCGGCTAGCTTGGAGGCGACCCGGCGCCGCTACGCCGGATTTAATGTGCAAAGTTTGATGGGCGCGTAGTCTTTGGGCCGGTCATATACATTTGATATTCTATTTACGCAAAATGAACTCCTTGCCGCCTGCCAACTTTAACAATAACGACAATAATGAGCCGCCCAACACCACCGGCCGCCACCCAGCTGCCCACGCATCCAGCATCCAGGAGAATTAGCGCCAACTTGGAAGGCACACAACAAAGACCTTTAAGTGGCAAAAGCTGAAAAGTTTTTTGAGCCGGCCAGAGAAACCCCTTTTGCGTCCGCCGATTCAGCTGATTCAGCTCAGCTCGGCTAGTGCAACAAATTGCTGGTGTTGCCACTGTGCCACCCCGAAAACTCGGCTCCAAGTTTTCGTTAAAGACAATTTAACTTTGTAAACTGATACAAAATGTCCGTCTTGGTATACTTAAGTCCCTTTCATGCCAAACTACCAAGCGCGGGCCTGTTAATCAGTGTCGGCGAGTGTGTGTAAGCCTCCACCCCGCCTCTCTCCCCTCTCCCCCTGGCGTGTGTTTACACGTCGCTGTCTCTGCTTGCTAATGTCCTGTCTTGGTTCAGCAATGCAGCTCCACCCGAATATACCTAGGAGCTTACTTACATTTTCAACATAACTTAATAATAAAACAGACTTCTGATAGGAAGAAGAAAAACAATGATACTCCTGAATACCCGAATAACAAGTATTTTTAACTAACATATTTCACGTTATGTTTGTATATTTTACCTGAGACAAATATTACTTTTCTTATATTTCTTTCGTGACACGAGCACACATCCATTTCCACTAGAACTTCCTGGTCCTGGTCTCGTCTTCAGGATTCCAATTAGGCACTCAACTCGCCGCTCAAGTTAAAGTTTTTGCTTAGCAGCCAACTTAAAAGTTGCAGCTCCTTTTTCCGTGTATCCTGCGTGGACAGGGCGTTAAAATTGCTTGAACTACTGGAAATACTTTAGCGCGGACCCAACCGGACCGAACCGGACCGAACTGGACCCGCGCCCAGCATTCGAAACAATTTCCAAACTGACACAAAGTGTCATGTCAATCGAAGTAGAAGATAATATTTCTAACTAAGGCAACTTGCAGCAAACGGGCAACAGCGACAAAGAATTCAGCACATTTTTACCAACTTGCAGCTTGCAACTGGCAACTTGCAACTTGCAACTTGTCCGCAAGTTTTATACATGCACGCACACATAGTCAATGCACAACAATTGCAACAACAGCTGCATCAAAAAACTAAGAAAAGGTTAAGATACTTTTGAAATTCTCGTAGCGTTGCAGCATTATAATTATTATATAGCTAGTCACAAACAAATATTGCGGGTTCTTTCACCATTCGATAATTAGTTAATAAAAAGTAAAAATGGAAATCATACCCGATTTTTAGTCTTTAATATAAGAATCTCACCCAAAAAAAAAGACGAAAACAAAGATAAGCAGAAGAAAAACGGGTCTTGGGTTCACTGGTCGCCTGCTCGACTTGGTTATTCGCGTATTCTAATCGAGGCTCTTGAGTTTCTCTACAATTTTCATATCTCTGACGAAGGCTAAATGAGAAAACTTTTGCTGCTGCAGCTAAAAGAGAAATAGAGACTGCAACTGAATCCAAAACTGAAACCGGCGGCTTAAGCAGCTGCGCAAACCATGCATAATTATGACCAGCAACAAGTAGGAATATATCTGACTTAAAGATGTCCTGAACGACTTACTTTTAATTGTAGAGCCCAACCAGTAAAACACTTTTGATATATCGCAATAATCAAAAGTAAATGTGCAATTTTACAAATCAGAGATGCACTTTTCTGCCCATGAAATACCATGAAATACCCAACCTTCATTTTTTTCTAATTACACTCTTGTTCGACTCATTTCAGGAATATCCAACAGCGCTGGATTTCAGTGCGCCGCCAGTGCCACTGGCGCACCTGCAGCCGATGCCAATTACGGTGACTTCGCAGGCGGCGCTGCTGGCGAGCAATGGCGGCGCCACGCTCGTGGGCAATGGCAGCGCCGTCGGCGGCTCGGGTACATTAAGGCGCGGCATTTTGCGCGGTGTGGTGGGTGTACCGCCGCCCGATGTAACGCACCACACCACGGCCGGCGGCAGTCCCATGCAGATGCTGCATGAACTGCATCCGGTCAACCTCAGCGCTACAACGCTGACGACGAGCACGACGCTCAACGGCAGCATGACGACGGCGCTGCCTCTAGCGACGGCAACTCTGCCGCGTCAGCCGCATGGCATCCTCAAGGACCCCAATCGCAACAAGCAGCAGCAGCAGCAGCAGCAGCAGCAACATCAACAACAGCAGCAGCAGCAGCTGCTCAATGCTAGTCTTGTGGGCGTGCCCGTCTCTGCGCCCGTTGGCAGTCTGCAGATCTTGAATCTGCCAGTGACTAGCGCGGCGCTGGGCAACAACTTGCTAATGACGACCAGCGCCACCTATGATCCGGCGACGCTGAGCAGCTTCAACACCAGCGGCCAAGGCGTGCCGGTGGCCTACACAGATGCAGACGGCCATCTTGTATAGCTGTAGGCTGAGACTGGGGCCAGCGCTGAGCCCCGGTACTGAACCGTGCCCTAGCAGCAGGGCGGCCATCCAGCAACTGAGTGTCTGCCAAACCAACACGGTAACTACTTGCATCTACATCAGGGATGCACAGCTACAAATGAGCTTTCGACTGTGTGTGTGAGTGTGTGTGTGTTGCTTCGTGCGCCCGAAATATCGAGCAACACATAGTTCGTGTGACGAACTTTTGACGCGCAGCGCGCAGCGTCTTCAGTTGATCGCCGAATTCGAACAAGAAAAGAACTTGTCGCAACGTGGACTAAAGAGAGCCACCAACACAAGCCTATTTATAGCCTCTCACGCACACATTCGTAGCGCATGTATGGCTGTGCTCCTCTGATCTACATACATACATATATAACCAAATGTACTCAACTCGACTCTTAGCTAGTTTAGACGCTTTCTCTCTCTTCTGCGTGTGTCTGTAATGGATTCAAGACGTGTACCTTTCAAACAGCAAACAGAAAGCAAAAGCAACAACAATAGCGAGTGCCCATTACCTTATTCAAATCAGCTACTGAATTAGTTTATGTAAATTTTTAAAACACGACTCACCCCCCACACCCCATAAAGCACTGTACTCTGTTTATTTAGATAAGAAAACACAACGATCTCATTGCCATGGCCATATCCACAGGCTGGCTGGCTCTCTGACCAGGAGCTGGTTTTGTCGATTGCTGCTTGAGGATTTGCGTTTGGCTAATTAGCTTTGGCAGCAGCAATAACAACGGCTATAACCAAAAACTTTGCGCTGTCTGCAGTTGGAGGTGGGTGCTGAGGGGTAACGGGTAGTGGGTGGCGGTCAAAATTTTGAAATTAGTTCAGAGGAACGAAGACAACGGCGCACAGCCGTTTGACAGCTCCCTGGGGCGTGCTCAGGCCTCAAGTCGATGGGCACGTGATTGCGCTGGGGCGCACTGGGCGTGGCAAAACCAAAAGAATAGCAAACAAAAAATAAAAATAACCAACTTGAACAGTTGACAGCAGCAGCAAGTTACGCCGAGCGATTAGTTGGCCCCAACTGCGGGTCCTGTTGCTGCCTCTGCTGCTGCTGCTGCTGCTGCTGCTGAGTATACGCCTGGAAGTTAGTGTGCCATATTGAAGAGTTCCCTGCCCCGAAGCATAACCAAATACACAACAAGTTAATGATCTAGGCCAGAGTGTCTGACTAGAAGACACCCTGTTGTCTACATGCAACATGTTTGTTCTTGACTGTCTTTTGATTTTATTAATAAAATTTAATATGAAATTCAAACTTGTTTAAAGAAATGTAGGCTGATGAATCCGAATATGTGTAATATGTATATTTAGCAGATACATTAGCCCAAATCCAATATGCCTTTGTTAGCTGTTTCAATGCATACAGGGCATAGATAGCTAGTGCCAGGACCCCAATTCGGGACTCCTGCTTCTGCAATAACACAAAGCACATTTGTAGCTTGGCTCTCACCTTCCCCCTTTCGAAGGAGCAGCGGCAGCAGATGATGCCACGCCCACTTCTGCTCCATCGCCCGGGCACATTATGTGCAGGCGCCACAACTAGCATATTCAAAGGATTCGCGCTCTTGACGTTTGCACAGCTCCCAATGCGATGCCGCCTCAGATTGCGATCTATGGTGCTTATAGGTATCATTGTTACATCCCTCTACCACCATCCCCGTTCCCCACTTCCCTTCCGGCACTCGGACTCAGTTAAGTGCTTGCCGCACATTTGCTGCTCGTCGCAGCCCAGCGAGCGTGACATGCTCATCTTGGGGACGCCATTAACTTCTGCTGCTGGCCGCGCTGGAGCACATCATGACAATTCTATTATGTGGCATCAATGCAATGCTAGCAATGTAAAACACACGCTCCCCTCGGCCCAGCGCCCGCCCGGCTCTTTCCCAGCCACGCTTTGCCAAGGGCGAAAGAAGACAAGTCCAAGGAGACGCTCTAGCCACATCTTTATCTGTATCTGTATCTGTGTGTGTGTGTGTCTTAATTAATATTCATCGAGCTGTAATTACCAAGTCGGGACTAGCATTGTCTTCGCCTCCCCACTCCCGCCCACCCCACGACTCCGCCTTTCGCTCTAATGCAGGCGCAGATAATCGCAATTGCATGCATCAGTTTTGGCATCAATAAAAAATGAGCATTTCCGACTGCTGCCGCACGGATGTCTCTCTGTCTGACTCAGCGAAAGTAATTAAAAATTAAATTAAATATACTCGTAATTAACGCACGCATACAAAAAGATAAAGCTAGATGCAAAGTCGAAGGAGACGGCAAAGACAGTTCAAGGAGTCGGCAACGCGTGGGAAACTAAAGTAAAATTAAAGAAAAATGTAAAATTAAACCGGAATCGCATACACACACACAAATTTACACTCAGAGAAATAAATATCAACATTGCAGGCAAAACATATTCTTATATTAAATCCAATATTGTAAAATATTAAATTGCTATTTAATTGAAAACCTTTTACGCATACTTGAATTATGCAAACTTTTACTTAAACTAAGCCCTGTTCTCTTCATTATGTAACTATATTGTGCATACATATATTTATATATATATATATTAACTTGAAAGGCCTTGCAGGCCCTTGCAGCAATCCTTGCGCCCGCACATTGTCACGCCTGGAGATGCTTTGTGTGCGCTCTTCGGTGGGATTTCCGCTATTGAATAATTGTGATTGCCGTTCGGAGATAAAAGTTAAATGAGCAGGAAAATAAGGAATTATAATGGAGCTTAATACCACAAGAGACCACTATGTGCTTCAACGTACATTTATCCATACATATACATGCATTTTTATGTATTTATATATGAATACATACATACATATAAAGTTGCCGATTGTCAAACTGCAATATTTGAGGCAAAGCTCAGTATTAACATTTCAGTTATTGGCAATTGTTTAATGCCCAACTAACTTATTCTGCTGTTTTATCGGCTTAACTTTTACCTAACGGATATTTTCAATATATTTTAATATTTCTCGCAATAAATTGACAGACAAATAGTTGTATGGTCGCCTGCCTAGCCTCAAGGTTCGGGTTGTGAACCTGGTTCCCAAAAACCATGTTTAAAACAAGTTTCATCTTATTCACTGGTTTGATGTGGGTACAAACTGGGTTTGTTGCACTGTTGCTTTCAGTCAGGTAAAATACACGTCTACGTTTACGTTTGCACACACACACACATTAACATATGTAAAGCTTATACTCACATAGTGCTGCCAAAATTGCATGAAAAGCATTAAGATAAATTCTAGATGTAAGTAGCTAAGCGAACTAATTAAACCTCTGGCAAGATAAATTTACTACGAATAAATCAATAAACAGCGCGCTGGGATGAAAACAAAAACAAAAAGAAATGCAAATGACTAACCGTATTTAGACCTACTCAATCAATATGCCAAATTTAATTTGTACAATAAAAGGTAATCATTGAACAACTAAGAACGAAGTAAATTATATAAAAAGGACAAATGCAGGTATATATAGAAAAGAGACAGTCATACAAAGGTAAAATTAATAAAGAAAATAAAACGAAAAACAAAACTTACATAGTTATAAAAAAATAAAAGTAGATTACATTTCGCATCTCGTACTTGTAGAACAGTGTTTTACATTTAAGTGTCAGAAAACGAATACTGGCACTTGTCAACATTCATGGGTGTGTGAATCAACGTTAACCTTGTGAATCATTCCCAGTGAATGAACACTAATATGTATCGGTGTCTCTCATAAAACAATATATACTATCTTGCTGTTTTTAAAAATAACTATCGCATTGCACTCTATAAATACATATATATATATACATATAACTCCGATATAACTGAATTTGAGAAAATTGTATGAATGTATGAGAAAGAGGCATCTGAATGTAAACGAATAGATTTTTATACAAATCTAAAATGTCTTCCCCACATGATAGAGAATACTTATTTATAATAAGCGCACGTAATAATTAAGTTTAAGTTTAATTTTGAATTAATTTCACAGCTATGGTACGAACATGTATTTATTTAGTTTATAATGCCAGCTTATGAAATGGGGGAAACTAAATAAGACTAAACATTAATCATTATGTTATACTATTGAAGATAATTACGATTACGATTATTATGATTATAATTAATAAATGTAGTTAAAGCATGGCCAAAGAGATTTGTTAACAAAGAAAATAATTATTTACAGAATTAAAATGTTTATTCTCAATTGCCTTGTATAGTATGATTTTGAGTTCAAATTACACGCAAATCTTACAAAAACCTATATATATATAAAAATTCTCTTGTTAATACGCATATGAAATATGTAATAATAGTTAAATGAGGAGCGAGGTATCCGACAGACAAGACTTGAACACTGAATTTAGCTTAATCATAATTCAATCTCAAGCAACGTAACTAGAATAAAAGTAATAAAAATTGAAAGACGAGAACAACAGGTACACAAACATAAATGTATAAATGAATAATCAACCAAATAAGAAATCAACTATTGTGAATGTTTTTATGACGATTTCATTTACCTTTTGTAGCGTCTATTAGAAGTCTTTAAACGATAAGCAGTGTACAGAAGCAAGAGATTTCAGAAAAAAAACAATAAGCGACAACAACAAAAAAAAAAACAAAACAAAACAAAAATAAGCAAATTAGGTTTAAGTTTATTTGCTAAAACGCATAGATTTATGGTAACGCATAACGCATGGAGTCAAAGAAAAACGTAATAAAAACTATTGTATAAATTAATTTGATTGAAGGAGTGGGAATAATGCATATGAAACTTATTGCATTTTTAAGAAATCTGTTAATATATGAATAAAAATAAAAATAAAAAAACAACAGCTTTTTAAACGAAATTACCCAAAGTGGGTAGGGCCAAAAATCACAGTGAGTGACGTTAAATGGAAGATTACGGCAAAAGACAATTTAATGGTAAAACTTTCGAATCAATTTTCCATCGAAGGGCAAGCGAGAAAAATAATACAACACAAGAAAAATGCTGTAAAACAAAGGGCAAAGGCAGACGTTGAGAGATTGCCGAACGTGTGTGCGCGCGAAAGCTGGAACCAACTCTGGAGCTGGAACTGGAACCGGAATTGTGGTCTGGGGGAAGTTGAACGTAGATGTGAGTTAGCGACGCCCAAGAAAGTATCCACTATCCATCTTGCTTGGTGTGGCGCAAAAAATTGAATTCCTTGTAAAACTTACGACCAGGCATTAATTTAACAGCTCCTCAGCCTAGCCGACGCGGGATGGCGGGATGGCGGGGTGGCGGGCTGGCGGGCTGCTGGCCATGACCTGCGAGTAACACTGCAGACTGGGTACACGGCCCATTGGATATGTGATGTGTGTGCGTGCGCTGCGTGGTATTCGGCAACTCGAACCATTATTTTTACTCTCACTGACTTTATGATGCTTATTCTCGATGCGCCCAAATCGCAGCTCGTATTTCATTTAAATTGAACTTAATTAGTTCCGCCAAACTGCCAAATAAAGCCTGTCGGCCCCGCCCACAGATATACAAAGAAGCATAGTACTAACACTTGTGGAAATACTTTTAGCGCCATGCCCCGCGAAGCAATCGATAAAGGCGTTCTGAGGTAGGAAATCTGCTTTTGATGTCTTTTCAGTAAAATGAAAAGACTGGCCAAAAGGCCAACAGCCTTGCTGCCTTTTCGCTGCGGAGGGATCCTTTTACAAGCCAAAAGCATTGTTATTTGTAAATTGCAACTGTCGCAGTTCTAAAAGGATTAACGCATCCAAAAGAAAACTCTCAATTGCGGCGCCTCCGACTTCCCCTCCGCCACAACGTTCGTCTTCATGTGCAGGCAGTTCATCTACTGGAGTAAATGGAAAAGTTTTGTTAGTACACCACCTTGGCCAAAACTTTGTCCGACAAATAAAAACAAAAAACCAAAAAAACAAAGGCGACGGAGGACTCGTTGCAGCTGGTCAGAATCACGACAGGCCACGAAACAAAAGCATTTGCGATGGCGGTAGAAAAGTTTCTCCGGGTATAATCATTGTCACGGCCATTGACGCAGAAATTTGCAAATTATCAGTCGCACTCCCTGCTCTCAAGCTGTGATTCGAGCTTGGCAAACCTACCGCGATCCAGATACCGACCAATCTACGTATTCTCTGCAGGGCCATAATACATTTTAAAAATTACTGCATACTTCCAGGCTTGACAATTAACTAACATTAAGCGATAACAAAAATAGCTCGATCAAGGGACGAATTCTATCGATTGATATCAAAAAATTTTGGGTTAAAATTTTAAAATCCCTGGTCAAAACGAGTTGTTTAGTACGGTACTTGTCAGGATCCACAAGAATATAGGCAGGTTTCTGTAAGCAAGAACATCCTTTTATATTGGCTGTTTAAAGGATTTTCGGCCTTTTTATTAAATATTCTGAACTAGAAGCATAAGAGCTATCCTGTGGCCAAAGGACATCACGATAGTCCTTCAAACGACCGAATAAATGCCAATTTTTCTATTTTTGCCCAAATTTTATGGTCGAATACAAAGTCATGGAGTGGCAATCGATAGTTCTGCCTCCTGCCAGAATCCCTTAGGATATGATCGAGTTAAAGCAAAAACAACAATGTCCTTTATAGAAAAAATCCTCTAACTCGACCATATTCTCACAGATTTGTAAAGGACATAGTGCGTCCAAATCGCAAAAACAAAACTCTATCGATTGAAATTAGTAAATTTGTAGTGATCTAAGAATGTGATTTATTAAAGAATGTCCTTTGACAAAAAAAGTTTTTCAACGATGAAATCAAAGGTTACAGGATCATGTAAGGATTCTTGGGCGCTGTTTCTTATAATATACCATATACTTTCAGTGGCAATAATTAATTAAAGTGCCTCTGCGATAACCCTAAAATCATGAATAACCAGTCTCAGCCACATCTCCAGTGATGCGGAACAAAATCGCGTTTCGCTTGCGTAAGCAATTTGTTAGACTTATGAGCTGAATCTTGGCATTAGCCAACTGGAAACTGGAGTTACGCATTCATTCCGGCAACAATGAAAAACATAAACAAACTACGCAAACACGCAGCGCAAAATCCTTCCTAGTGGCTAAGCTCGGGGTGCCACACACCCACAGAGATTGAGAATAGGGAGAATCCTTTCCTTGCTCTCGCACTCTCTCCCCCTGGCTGTCTTTTGTTCAGTATTTTCGCAAAATTCATCTCGAGGCATAGAAGATTCTAATATGCAGCTCTTTATCGCTGCACTGCAGAAGTGTGTCCACATATCCACACCCCCTCAAGCCCAACGGCTCACTCACATGGCTAATTTATGCTCCAAGTTGGCTCACAATTTATCTATGCAACAGGGATGTGAGGTGGGGAACAGCTCAATCCGCTTGAAAGGATTTGCAATGAAATTCACAATATTTAATATAACGCATCCTGTGCCTCCCACCCTATTGTATTTATCTAATGTGAAACTAAACTTATATCGAAGACTGCAAATCGCTTTAAAACTTCAATTTGTACTATACTACTTCACCAAGCAAAAAGTAGTTTATTGGTTTTAGGCAATGTCCGCCTTGCTGTTACTTCATCCGTCCGTCCGTCCGTCCGGTCCGAATGAAAAAATATCTTCCTATATATGCCTATATCTCCCACAGTTTTTAAGCTAAACTCACCAAATTTGCCAAATATATTGCAGGAATGCTCCCCCAAACATTACAAAAAAAAATTCCATAATCGCGAAAACCGATATACCTGAAAGCTCCAATCGATAAGTGCTGCATATTTGCACAATTTTAAAGCTATAGCCACCAAATTTAGATGGCTGGTAGATTGCTGGCGACCTCTTCCAAAGATTTCCACCTTGATATCCCTGTCACGCCCACAAAAATGCCCCTAGCACCCCGCGCCTATATCTCCCATAGATTTTCAGCTAGAATGACCAAATTTTGCATGTACATATATGCAGGAATGCTCCCCGCATATATCGCAAACAAATCGCAACAACCGATATACTTGACAGTCAAATTTGGTAAGTAGATAGCTGGTGACCTCCCCAAAGATTCCGACCTTGATAACGCCCCCTCCCCACAAATCGTGAAACCCATTTATACGCCACAGTTTTAGAGCTAAAATCCCCAGATTTTTTAAGTAGATTACTGGTTACGCTTTTATCGAAAAATTTAAATTTCCAAAAACCGAAATTTACCAAAAAACACTTATTACCTAAGACCGTGAACGAGCATAAGGCAGTCGGTAACGCCCGACTGCAGCGTTGTTACTTAATTTTTTTTATTAATATATAAATATTCTTTTAATAAAAACAAATTTAGAAGAGAGAGACCCAATTCCAGAGCTTTAATAACCAGAGTTCATGGAACCAGTTACAGAAACCGAACCTAAATCTCTGCTGTTTGGTTCGATATCTATTTAATATTTGCAGCCATGGTTATATCGAGCTCTTACGGCCGCATGAATCAATTGCCAAGGCTGCTGCTTTATTTGAAATACGCGACCTTCTTTGCTTTGCTGCCTTGTGTCGTGATTTCATTCATTAAAAGATGATTTTTGGCAAGTTCAAGTTGAATGCTGAATGAAACGCATTTGGCTATATAGTACATACATATGTGCAATAATATTTATTTTTATTCTATTGCAAGTTGCCATATACATATATATTTGGGCACTTCTTGGTCTTGGCAACTGTTCAACAATCAATGGCAGACACCACTTAAAAATAAGTTTACAACATATACACAGAAAAATACATTCTAGAGTTGTTTATTTCATTTTTGTTTAATGTGTACGAAGTCATCTTGGCATTTACTCGGCCGCACGTTCACCGAGCACGCAAAACAGCTGTTTCGCATACTTAGCCTGCCATAATGCCGAGCAGAGGCCTCTGGGCTCCTAGAACCTACAGCAGTTGAGAGAAGCCGCCGAGCAACAAGCTGTCAGCTGCCCCAACGCCCCAAATGCTCCCATTCCAACATGCCGGCGCGAGAGAATGGCTTATTGCCTTCGTGGAACAGTGGGCTGAAGCGATGCAAAATGGATGAGAGCATAATAAATCTAAAAAATATTTATTAGTATTACAGAATATTTCAAATTTCTTTTTCCTTTTATTTAATTTTTAAATATTTTGTAAATTATCCACTGAAAGAAGACAGTCAGGCAATCAAACTTTCGGTCGGCACATCATTCAGTCAGGTGTAAATAGTTTTACGTATTTGGCCAAGAGTTATACTCGTACCAATGTTCATTGAGATACATTTGGCTCGGAGCTGCTGCCGCATGCTGCGTGCCGCAGTATTCGGCGCTCGGCACTCGGCATTTGGCAATCGGCATTTTCGTAGTCGCTGCTAGCCCGTGCTCGTCAGTCTAGAGAGTAATATCGACACGAAAAGTAAGTTCGTTGTGGGTCCGTTGGCCCACAGCAGCAGCAGCAACATCGAGTATAGAATTTATAAGTATGTGCGCATATACATACTTATATACTCATATATGTGATGAAAGCCATGGAAAACGTGGAAAATCCATGCGTATTTTAGCGCGCCGCCATCAATTCCAGCACGTGCCGTTGACGGGTCCTTCGATTTGTGTTGTAATATACGCAATTGCATAAGAAATGCAATTAATTTCAAGAAAAAATATGAACAATTTGAAAAAATTCAGATTCTGTGCTAGTTTTTTGTGCTGCCCAGGGCTTGGCGTGTGGTATTTTTGGATATGTGTGCGGTCGGCGAATCTTCGGGGCGCGTTCGTGCGGCGATAAACCAAAAATAAACACACGACAGTGCTGCCAACCCAAAATGTCTTACGAGAAGACCGAGCATCGAATAAAGTAGCTGATATATATAAATATATATATATATAAATCGAAATCTCAAAACGAATAATAGATATCGATGCTGAGTGCCGGGAGTATGTATAACTTCAGCTATATATACTGGACGCTGCGTTCATTGTGTCCATCGGACCCTGGATTACTGATGGTCGCAGTGGGAGCGCCCATCTCTAGTGAAATATAAAAACAAGTGTCCTAAGACAGGACTAAACAAAAACCAAAAAAAGAAAAAAGAAACTATTAGTATAATGCAATATTTATCTCTTAACCAAATTTAAACACGGCCGTTCCGCTCGAGCATCTAGTTTGAAATTATAATAAAATTGAATAGATACACACATTCATTCTTCTCGTCAGGCTATGATCAAGATCCAAGAATGCTCAGATACATATGTTCTATCTACGTAACAAGCAAATATTTGCGACTACTAGTCGCACAGTAAAATTGGCAAACCACCAGAAAAAAAGTTGAATCCAACTATTTATACAATTAAACATATTATATACACAAATCATTTGAATGGGGCGCACATAATATACCAAAAAGCACGCGAAGAGGGCGCACAACAAAATCGCAAATGACACACAAATGCGACAAGCAAAAGTGGGGCAAAACAAAACAGGAAAAACCCGGCAGAACAGCTGTGCGAACTTGGCAAGCAGAGTGTATGACAAACTATTGCAGTAAAAGCCGACGAGCCCTCCCTCCGAGAGAGGGAGAGAGCGAAAGAGAGAGCGATAGGGAGAGAGACGGACAAAGAGAGTGAGCATAGGTTCTCGCGAGAGTGTAAATCTATTAATACAAGGGTAAACAAAACACATTATCATTACCTGACGAAGGAAAGAATGTGCGCGTACCTTAAATATAAATTATGAATTAAGTAACTATTCAATTAGTACAGTTCGATTATTTTTGCTCTTTTATATGAAAACACTTAGAGACCTGTTTGAGTTACGCGGCAAATACACAAATAATCGAAATACCACGCAAAATTGCATAAAATTCTGATTTGACGCTGCAGTCGTTGCGTTACCCGGCAAAATGGCTGAAGCGGAAGGTGGCTCCGAGCAGGATGATGTCTCATTCCTGAGAACGGTAAGTAACGGGAACTATCCGCTAACACGGTGTTAGGTTCGAACCAATGTCTTCAGTTAAGTTTCGATTTGTGACGCTCGCTTATTTAATTTTGTTTGGGCATATTTATCGTTATTTTTAATTTAACTTAAATTTAATAAAATTCAATTAAGTCAAGTCAAGCATCGAAATTCAAAACAATTAAGGTTTTGAGTTCTGAATTTATTTGATTTTCTTAGCCGAATCATACATACAGACGTACGACCAAAGACCGAATACATTGAGAGAGCATCTAAAATCAATTACGTTCAGTCAATAAAATATCACGAGGATTTCACACAATTGATGTCATAAAGCACACACCATCCAGCACACACGCGCTGCGTTGATAGAGCTCCATAAAGGATATACGAATGTATCGCGTTTATTTATGGACGCCGGCTTCACAGACACACCGCCAACTTTCTTTATTACTGCCAATAAATACAAAAGTCGGCTCCAGACTTTCAATCACGGCAGCTGCAACCACGTACAGTTAACGGCTTTCAACAGATTTGTTAGCTCACTTTGCATAAACGGAAACGGAGGGGGGTGTAGGGAACCAGATGAACACATCAGCTGACAAATGCATCTATATATCAATGCCTACACCTGGCGCCGGAAATGACAGTCATTATGTGTAAATATGTATACGAGTAGTTATGTCTGTTGTAAATAAATATCACCCTCTGGCCACCCTCTGGCCAGCGCGCTATCTGTAATCCTTGGAGGGCGCTCCCCTGGGGCAAGGAGGTCAGCAGAGGCACCTGGCTGCAATAAATAAACATTCTAACATGTTTTCGGTATCAAGCGGGCTGGCTACAAAGATTGCCATATGATGACCGTATCTATTTCAGTTTCCTCTAGAGATGGGCGCGTGTAAAAGGCCTTTAGCACGACACGAAGCAAAACTGTGAACACGTTTAAGAGATAACAGATATTCAATTGTTTGTCAGTAAATTGTTTTCAAAACAGACACAAATTGTATTGTATGTATTGTATGATTTTATACCTTTGAACATTAACATTAAATCTTGTTGATTTTGCTCGTGTCACGATACCAAACACGATACGTGCCCAACTCTATTTGACTGCGCATCAGTTTGTTGCCCGCAGGATTTGTTGTTGCTGCTGTGACCTTAGCAGAAATTCAATAAATATGCTCCAAATATGGCCTGAAATACGGTAACTGTTTTCCTACTTTGACCATTTATATTTTGTGGCGTGACGGGCACGGGCACGGTGAATGCTGGTTGCTGTTTGCTGTGTATTCCCCGGACAGCTATGCCAGGGGAACACTTTTCTTGGTCTTTCTTTTCAGTTGTTTGCGTCAAATTAGACTTAACGGTAATTCTTTTAAATTTATAGCAATGTCTGCTAAGGCAAGAGTATTCACAATGCCAATGTAAACAGTTATTGGTCACAACATGATTCTACACTCAGCGAAAAAACCGGGAATTCTGCACAAAAATGCATAAATAAACGGCTCTAGTACTTTGAAAATGATAGTTTTAAGTTTTTTCTAAATAGAAGTATCATACTGTTAAAGTGACAATAGGCATCTATTAAAAGACAAGTACTCATCACAACACTGCCATAAAAATTGTCATTTTCTTATTCTCATTTTTACTACATGTCCTACAGTGATATTCATTTATACGAACGACCAAAGGATGTGTGAAAAAAACCTACATTCAAATTGTATTTTTTTTTTTTTAACTAAAAAATGTTCTTCTTTTGAATGGTTTAAAAATTTTGCATAGATTTTCACATATAATATAATGTGTGTTTTTGCGCATGAAAACAGTGTGCTCGTCCGATTTTTACCAAAGAAGATGTTCGCCTCAGAAAAACTTTCGTTAGTAGAAATTTCGCTGTATATTTTATAAATTTAGCTATAGGCTCTCCGACAGCCAGCCAGCTGGCAATGCTGTTGCACCAGAATTTGGCATTTCATTCCAATTTAAATTATGTAAATTGCTCGATTCGAAATCCATTACCGTTCGTTTAACTGCGACTACACACAACAATTCTGGCCACAATCCCAGCTGACTTGGCACTGGGCTAGGCGTCCGGGTGTGGGCTGTGGCTGGGGCTGTGGCTGGGGTTGGGGTTGGGGTCGAGTATGAAATTTGGTAACACCATCGCAAACAGGCCCTTTTCATCGATTCATGGCCTCATTTTGCGTGTGCATAGCTTTTGGTTGACTGGCCATTCGGGGCGTGTGTGGGCCAACAATTGCCAATTGGTATTTGGCTGCCAAACTTTGGGCCCGATTTGAAATGGGATATCGCCTTCAAGTTGGCATAAACACTGTGATTAATAAAATGATACCACTATTTACAGGAAGATATGGTCACGCTCTCCTGCACAGCAACTGGAGAACGTGTCTGTCTGGCCGCCGAAGGATTTGGTAACCGGCATTGTTTTCTCGAAAATATTGCCGATAAGAATGTACCCCCCGATCTGTCACAATGCGTTTTTGTCATTGAGCAAGCCTTGTCAGTACGCGCGCTTCAGGAACTGGTGACAGCAGCCGGGTCAGAAACCGTAAGTCCTTCATCAACTTAATAAATAAATAAGCTATTAAGAAAAAAAATTTCACTTATCAGCATGTGCAATGAATCCGTGAAAAAACGTTTAGCCCACATATCAAGAAACTGTTAAAAATAAAAGCCAATTATTATTTATTTCCTGTTAATGTTGTACGCCACTTCCTTCGTTTCCTTCCTAAAAAAAAACATTTCGCAAAATTTTTTGAACATTTCGGATTCCAAACAAAAATTTAACAAAAATTTATGTGAAGATATGTATGTGCTATAATTTTCGCTGATCTGGCTTCCACATCCGTGTGCCGAGCATATAAACCAAGCCGAATTCGAATTTGGTTTTAGATTATTGCATGGGCAATTTCGATTTGGAATTACCTGTTCGAATCGGTTTGCAGCCCCGATAGCAAAAATTATGGGCACTTATATATATCTTTACTATCTGCATGAACTCACTATAATTTCCATTTCTGTTTTTACACAAATTGTAACCTATAAATTTCTCGTTATTTTTCAAAATTTTCCTAAATACATAAAAACACAACAGGATAGTCAAGTTGTAAGTATATGGAACGTTCTTTAATGGTTTTTGACTTTACATAAAACGCGCTTCTATCTCTTTATCTTTTCTATAACTCTTACTATATATATTCTATCTCTATTTCGCTCTACTGGTCTAATGTTGTATTTATTAGCATTACTATTATTATTACTATAATTATTGTTATTATATCGCTATTATCGCTACGTTTGCTTCTCTGTCTCGTCCAGCGAGCTTCAGCTAGATTTATCTTTTAGAGTTGTTCATCTATGTAACTCTTTGTATATGTTTCCATACGATTTGTGAAAAACCAGGCCGTGGATTCAGTTTTCAAACACAAATCGACTGCTCTTACCCATTTAACAATTCCATTTACACACTCATAAAGAACTCGGTATCTTCGGTTCTACCTTGAAAAGCATCGTTCAATTTGGCCTTGCATTCTTAATTTACTTTAAATGCACAAACCTTACACTCAGAGAAAAATCAACTGTCTCAATTTAATTGTGTTAAAATAAAGTCAAACTCAAAGTTTTCTTAACAGGTCTTAGCCTGGAATGATTTCATGTACCTTTTTTTCAAATTACCCGAAATATTCAAAATCATATTGAAAGTAATTTCGTCTTCGGGCCTTGTAGTTTAGTTATATTCACAAAACCAGGTCGAAAAATCAATACATTTCGATAATAAGAGAGCCGAAAGGGTTATCGATCTTTTGAAACTAACTGGACCTGCTATGGTATTAACGAACCGATTGAGTCCAAAATCAGCTTTCAAGATTTTTTAGTCTCTGAAATCGACGAAATCATACAAACAGACAGACCGACGGCTAAATCGACTGGCATCAATAATATATATATATTCCTTCTGTCTATTACATACATATTTATAAAACCACCCATTTTTACCAATTTCCAATGAGTTCAGCGTATAAAAACTAAAAAACGGCGATTTTCTCTGTGTGTGTATTGTTTATAAAATTATCTTCTTTCTCACATTGAATGTAGTAGCATAGAACAACCAGCAAACCCCTATAACCTATCTTTATTCATCGTTTATGTGTGTGTTTACCCTTAATTAATTGTATTTTCAAATCTTCAGGGTAAGGGCACTGGATCTGGTCATAGAACCCTACTCTATGGCAATGCCATACTGTTGAGGCATCACAACAGCGACATGGTGAGCAAGACTTGAAGAACGGGAGGACATTAGATGACCTTATATTCTTATATTCCCACAGTATCTGGCTTGTTTGTCGACGTCTTCATCCAACGATAAGCTTTCCTTCGATGTGGGTCTGCAAGAGCATAGCCAGGGTGAGGCGTGTTGGTGGACCGTTCATCCGGCGAGCAAACAACGTTCCGAAGGTGAGAAGGTTCGTGTCGGCGACGATTTAATTCTGGTATCCGTTGCCACCGAACGGTATCTGCACACCACCAAGGAGAACGAACAGTCGATTGTGAATGCCAGCTTCCACGTGACCCACTGGTCCGTACAGCCCTACGGCACTGGCATATCCCGGATGAAGTATGTCGGCTATGTGTTCGGCGGAGATGTTCTGCGCTTCTTTCACGGCGGCGACGAGTGCCTGACCATACCCAGTACCTGGGGCCGTGAGGCAGGTCAAAAGTAAGACCAGTAGCCCCGAAATCTCATTTGAATCAATAGCATTAATTGGCATCTTCGACTTCCGCACAGCATTGTCATATACGAGGGAGGCGTGGTCATGGCGCAGGCGCGTTCGCTGTGGCGTCTGGAGTTGGCGCGCACGAAGTGGACTGGCGGCTTCATAAACTGGTACCATCCGATGCGTATACGTCATATAACGACGGGACGCTATTTGGGCGTCAACGATAGCAACGAGCTGATCCTGGTTAAAAAGGAGGAGGCTTCGATTGCAACGACGACTTTCTGCCTGAGGCAAGAAAAAGACGACGAAAAGAAAGTGCTCGAGGATAAAGACTTAGAAATAATCGGCTCGCCGATCATCAAGTACGGTGACACCACGGTCATCGTACAGCATTGTGAATCCAGCCTTTGGCTCAGCTACAAAAGCTACGAAACGAAAAAAAAGGTGTCGGCAAGGTCGAGGAGAAGCAGGCCATTCTGCACGAGGAAGGCAAAATGGACGATTGTCTAGACTTTTCACGCTCCCAGGAAGAGGAATCGAAGACGGCACGCGTCATCCGTAAATGTAGCAGTCTCTTCACCCAGTTTATAACGTAAGCTCCAACACACACCTATTCAAACAAAAAGCCGAATGCTATACAAATTTCGCACACTTACAGCGCCTTGGAAACCCTGCAGTCCAATCGTCGACATTCTGTGTTCTTTCAGAAGGTTAATCTCAACGAGATGGTCATGTGTCTTGAAGATTTGATTAACTATTTTTCGCAGCCAGAGGATGATATGGGTAAGTTTTTCTCCATCTCTCCCTCTCTCTCTAATAATGTTGGTCCTAATGCAATTACACAGAACATGAGGAGAAACAAAATCGTTTCCGTGCCTTACGCAATCGTCAGGACCTGTTCCAGGAGGAGGGCGTACTCAATCTCATACTAGAAGCCATTGATAAGATCAACATAATCACCTCGCAAGGCTTTCTGGCCAGTTTTCTGGCCGGCGATGAGACCGGCCAGAGCTGGGATCTAATCTCCACGTATCTGTACCAGCTGCTAGCAGCCATCATCAAGGGCAACCACACGAATTGCGCCCAGTTTGCAAACAGCAATCGGCTCAACTGGCTGTTCTCCCGTCTCGGCTCGCAGGCGTCCAGTGAAGGATCTGGCATGTTGGACGTATTGCACTGCGTGCTTATCGACTCTCCTGAGGCGCTGAACATGATGCGGGACGAGCACATCAAGGTGATTATATCCCTGCTGGAGAAGCATGGACGGGACCCGAAGGTGCTCGATGTCCTCTGCTCCCTGTGCGTCGGTAATGGAGTCGCGGTGCGCTCCTCGCAAAATAACATCTGTGACTTCCTGCTGCCCGGCAAAAATCTTCTGCTGCAGACTCTGCTTGTGGATCATGTGGCGAGTATCCGACCCAACATATTTGTGGGCCGCGTCGACGGCTCGTCCATGTATCAGAAGTGGTACTTCGAGGTGACCATGGATCACATTGAGCAAACGACACACATAATGCCGCATTTACGCATTGGCTGGGCGAATACCTCCGGCTATGTTCCCTATCCCGGTGGAGGCAAGAAGTGGGGCGGCAATGGGGTCGGCGATGATCTTTATTCGTTCGGCTTTGACGGCGCCCACCTGTGGACGGGTGGACGCAAAACGCTTGTTTTGGACACTCTGCCCGAGGAACCGTTCATTCGCAAGGGTGATGTCATCGGTGTGGCCATCGATCTTTCCGTGCCGGTGATTACGTTCACCTTCAATGGGGCCAGAGTCCGCGGCTGCTTCAGAGATTTCAATCTGGATGGCATGTTCTTCCCGGTGATGAGCTGCTCGTCCAAGCTCAGTTGTCGATTTCTCTTCGGCGGCGATCATGGCCGTTTAAAGTACGCCCCACCTATGGGTTTTTCAGCGCTTGTACAGTGTCTGATGCCGAATCAGATTTTAAGCTTGGATCCCTGCTTTTACTTTGGCAATCTAAGCAAGAATGTCCTAGCCGGACCCTGGCTCATTGAGGACGATACGCCATTTGTACCAAAGCCCGTGGACACCACTGGTGTCTCCTTACCCAGCTCAGTGGATCAGATTAAGGAAAAGCTCGCGGAGAATATACATGAAATGTGGGCCCTTAATAAGATTGACGCCGGCTGGTCCTGGGGCGAGCATAGAGATGACTATCATCGCATTCATCCCTGCCTTACCCAGTTCGAAAAACTGCCAGCAGCTGAGAAGCGCTACGACAATCAACTAGCGGTCCAAACATTAAAGTAAGCAAAATAGATGAAATTTACTAATTAATACTGTTTTATATGAAAAGATTTAGACAAATATGATATTAATCATACAACTCAGGTTTTTTGTTTTAAACTAAAAAGCTCTCTTTCGTGATCCACAGGACAATCATTTCACTGGGATACTATATAACCATGGACAAGCCGCCGGCACGCATTCGCCCCGTTCGTCTGCCCAATGAGATATTCATGCAGGCTAATGGCTACAAGCCGGCACCGCTCGACTTGAGCGCTGTCACGCTAACACCGAAGCTAGAGGAGCTGGTGGATCAGCTGGCCGAGAACACGCACAACTTGTGGGCACGCGAACGCATTCAGCAGGGATGGACGTATGGACTCAACGAAGATTCTGATAACCATCGCAGTCCCCATCTGGTGCCCTATGCGAAAGTCGATGAGGCTATCAAGAAGGCGAACCGCGATACTGCCTCCGAGACAGTACGCACCCTTCTGGTCTACGGCTATGTATTAGATCCCCCAACAGGAGAGGGCACAGAGGCATTATTGGCCGAGGCGCAGCGCCTGAAATTCGCCGCCTTCCGGACGTATCGGGTTGAACGTAATTACGCTGTCACCTCCGGCAAATGGTATTTTGAGTTCGAGGTCCTGACATCGGGTCCGATGCGCGTCGGTTGGGCACGCGCCGATTGCTATCCAGGTGCCATGCTGGGCAGTGAGGACACTAGCTGGGCCTTTGATGGTCACAATGTGAGTATGCTAGGCTCCAGGGTTAATGTGTACGATATATCCGGGTTAGATTCTTCGTGAAGGCACCAAGTGTCTGTACCCTCAGCGGTAACGCGATGTGTTAGTTCACATCTATAGGTAGACTTTAATGCAAGATCAATTGAAAACCCAACCACATGATTATAGGTTACAAAAATGCACGCCGGAACGATTGAGCACTTCGGTGTTCGCTATGAGGCTGGTGACGTCATTGGTTGTTTCATCGATGTTAAGGAGCAAACCATCAGTAAGGACTTTAGATGCACTAGCAACATTGCAACATTGTTTTACCTTAAAAAAAATTACGTTTTGATCGAACGCATTTTGTTTAACTCTATTCTCTATTTTATTCAATAATATTGTTTTCTAATCATTTTTTTTGTTAATTTAGCAATACTCTCATATCTCTGATCATTAACCAAATCAACAAATTCAACGGTATTAGCATTTTGTTTGGGGCTTCGAAAGATCACACGACCATAAATATTATACCCCTGCTAAATTTGTGCATTAAACATATTGCAACCTTTTTAGGAAGAGAAAGTCTACGGTGGCAACAGTGAATCCTTTGGTAAACAGTGTGGACCAGGGGATATAGTCGGCGTCTTTTTAGATCTAGCCGATCACACAATTAGTAAGATTTGCTAATAAATGCTTGTTTTTTGTAATGTAAAAAAATACCAACCCCTACAAGATTTGTACATCCGTGCTTTCGATATCTACTAAATGTCAACCGTTAAAAGCGTTAAAGGTCCCTGCTATATAAAAGCTAAGTACAATACATCAATATCGAGTTTCACAAAACATATCAAGAAAGGTACGACCGACAAATCATATTATTATTAGAAAAATTTAAATAAACTAGGATTTGAGCCAAAAGCCAAGTTGTTCACATAGAAAACTCAGCTAACGACACTCACGACAATTTATTTTCTTTTTATTAAAATTTTTACCAGTTCGTTTTCCTATGGAATTCGGCGTAGACATTATAACATATAAACATGCCTGAGATTCGAACTGATATATCCTTGTTGACTTTTCGTTGATTGACTGAGTCACTCCTACAGCTCATCTACCATTTGCTCCACGATATATATAAATATGTCATCATGTTTCGATATTCATCCCAATCTGATAATGTTATATACAACAAAAGTTTCATTTATAGCAAACTTTTCATTAGTCAACTTATAATTACTCAATTTTTTTTTAAGTCCAACAAATATCCCATGCCCTAACACCTAATTTTTGTTACTTTGAACACAAAGCCTAACTATCGCATAATATCGAAGGACTAGCTGAGCAAAAGGTGACACATCAGCTCATCTGAAAAGCTTTTTGCTTATTAACATTGCCTGGAGTTGCACCTTTAGTGTTTAAGTTTTTACTAATTAGGGAATGAAATCGTAATTGAATATTGGTGAGAATTCAGAATCAGTTTCTGTTACAATTTCATTCCGGCTACTAATATATAAATAATATTTAAATTTGGCATGATGGCTAACAGCTGAATCTGTTTAATCTGCTTTTTTTATTGGACTAAACCAATTGCTGGAACAGCAAGGCGAAATTTAAGCAATCTAATACGCACGTATTTTGTATAGGTTTTCTTTTGTTTTTCTAGTGCGATGCGACTTTTTTGTGAATTCTGATTTCTATATATAGCTAAAGTCAAGGCATAAAGGGTCCATTAGTACGCACATTTTTTGATTATGCGCAGATTTCGGCCTAAATAGAATTCTTAATTTATTTAAAAGCGCCTTCGCTTAGATACTTACATACATAACGTTGCCAAATGCTCATTCAGATAAATATGATCTAAGCTAAATCTCTAAAATCATTGTACAGGCTTCTCTTTAAATGGTGAACTGCTTATGGATGCCCTCGGTGGTGAAACAACTTTTGCCGATGTAACCGCAGAGGGTGTTGGCTTTGTGCCCGCCTGCACCTTGGGTGTTGGCCAGAAGGCCCGCCTAATTTATGGCCAAGATGTAGACTCCCTAAAGTTTTTTACCACGTGTGGATTGCAAGAGGGCTATGAACCATTCTGTGTGTAAGTACTTAATAGTAGTAATCGTAGTAGTAATAGGAGTAATCGCAACGATCAACCCTTCTTCACCCAATTGTAATGAGTAAAGGGTATAATTAAATCCCAACCATGTTTCCATCACAGCAACATGCGACGTCCGGTTACGCATTGGTATACAAAGGATCAGCCCATTTTCGAGAACACCGAGGAGATGCCAGATTGTCGCATCGATGTGACTCGAATTCCCGGAGGCGCTGATACTCCGCCTCATTTGAAAATCTCGCATAATACATTTGAAACAATGGAAAAGGCGAATTGGGAATTCCTGCGTCTCTCCCTGCCTGTCACCTGCATGAGTGACTTCATCAGTGAGCAGGAAAAGGCGAGGCGCTGGGAGGAGATCAAAATACGCCAATATCGCCTAATGCGCGAGGCACAGGAGGCGGCAGCGCAAATGCAAACCCAATCGGCGGCGCATATGGATCATATGCTCAAGGGTGGTTTCAATATGAACGACATCAAGGGACTGACCCGCAACTTCGATGATCATGCAGAAGCCGAGGCGGAGCATATGATGCGAGTGCCCGCGCGACCATCGCGCAAGGGCTCTTTGACACGCAATATAACCTTCGAGTCGGATATGTCGGCCGCCTTAGACGAGATTCAGCGCTCGTCTTCAGTTTTGGATATGAATGGCCTGGGTGATGACCTGGATGACAAGAAGAAACGTGGTCGCAGTCCGTTCAAGTTCTTTTCGAAGAAGTCTCGGGACCAAAGTCGCGACAAAAATGGCGCAAGAACCGCAGACACATCGCTGGAACGTAGGAATACTGTCGCCCATGGCAGGAATGTGGTTAAAGAGCAGGTGACAACAAGGACACCAACCCTACGACTTAACAATGTAAGCGAGAAAACATTTTTTAGCCAAGTTAGATATTAAACATTTGTTTGCAACTATTTCAGGCCGAATTACCGCCCAGCCCAGTGCCCCAGGGTCCAAAGCAGCTGAGCTCCACGAATTTGGGCCAGCCGCCCGTCGAATCATCCGGAAACGAAATGTTTGATGCAGAGTGCCTTAAGCTGATTAACGAATACTTTTACGGTGTGCGCATTTTCCCCGGCCAAGACCCCACTCATGTGTATGTGGGCTGGGTAACAACTCAGTATCACTTGCACAGTCGCGAGTTCAACAAAAGCAAAGTGCGACGAGGCTCAGTGTATATCGAAGACTATTACGAGGTGCCAATTGAGCGCATAGATCGTCAGAGCTGTTACGTGGTGCGCGCCGACGAGCTGTTTAATGAGGTAACCCAAGATGCCTCGGGCAAGGGCGCATCACAGGGCATGTTTGTGGGCTGCTTTGTAGACACAGCCACGGGTATTATACGATTCACTTGCGAGGGCAAGGAAACCTCGCATCGCTGGATGATGGAACCAGACACCAAGCTGTTCCCGGCTATTTTCGTTGAGGCCACCAGCAAGGAGATTCTGCAAATTGAGCTAGGCCGAACGCCAACCACTCTGCCATTATCAGCGGCAGTGCTGCCCACTAGTGACAAGCACATAAATCCACAATCACCTCCGCGCCTGAAGGTCCAGTGTCTGCGGCCGCATCAATGGGCTCGTGTGCCCAACACATCGCTGCAGGTGCATGCGCTTAAGCTCTCGGACATACGCGGATGGTCGATGCTCTGCGAAGATCCCATCTCAATGCTGGCCCTTCATATACCCGAGGAAGATCGCTGCATTGACATATTGGAGCTCATCGAGATGGACAAATTGCTCTCGTTCCATGCCCATACGCTTACGCTATATGCCGCCCTGTGCTATCAGTCCAACTATCGCGCCGCACATGCGCTCTGCCAGCACGTGGACCAGAAGCAGTTGCTCTACGCTATACGTTCGGAGTACATGAGTGGGCCACTTCGCCAGGGTTTCTATGATTTGCTAATCGCCCTGCATCTGGAGTCCCATGCCACCACCATGGAAGTATGCAAAAATGAATATATCACTCCACTAGGCGCCGAACTGAAGGACCTGTACGGTGAGGATGAAATGAGACACTCGCTCCGTTCGCTAGTCACAGAGTCGGTGCGCCCTCAGCTGCGCATGACGGAAATCACGTAAGTGCCTAAATAATATGCTTTTACAGCCCCTAAATAAGTTCCCGAAGTAACCACACTGTAGATCTCTTAAACATTCACATTCTTGTACATATTTCAAAAATTAGCATAATAAAATTGAACGATGCAGTCGGCTATAACCGGCTGTACAATACTCTGTTCACAATTAAAAAAGATCTGAAACCAAAGCGAAAGTAATAAAATACATTTCACTTTGTGAACAGAGAGAAGTATGAATGCTTTTGTGCTTATGTTACCCATTGTCATTATGCACTTGTAGTTTGGAATGTTCGCTCGTTTCTTCATTACGCATTTTATTTCCAATACTTTCAATCAAAACACCTGCACTGATCCAACACTCTATGCACCAATCGAAACCGAAACCGATACCGATACCGATACCGATACTGTTACCGATCACAACAACAACAACAACAACTCCACCCGTTCAGTCCCCCTGTGATTGCAACATCTAGTATGCCAAGTGTTTCCAGCGAACCGATACCCAACATCGATCAGTTGTACTCCCCGAAGTTCCCATTAGAAGTAGTCAGAGAATTTGTCATGGAAGCCCTTAAAGATGCTGTGGAAATAAATCAAGTGCATAACCGCGATCCCATCGGTTGGACCAATGAGAACCTATTTTTGTAAGTATTGGTTACATTACTAAATAATACTCTTATAACCTCTCATAATTGATCTATCAACTATATTGCAGACCACTTATCAAGCTCACGGATCGCCTGCTGTTAGTGGGCGTCCTTACTGATGAGGACGTTCAGAAACTATTGGTAATGGTAGATCCAGAGACCTGGGATGCCACTTTCGAGAAAGGTGGGAACGGATAAAAGAGAAGCATTTAAAATAAGCATATATCATTTATTAAGATCATATCTAATCAGTTTAATTACCTTATTTCAGAGGGGAAAGACGAGCACCGAAAGGGCTTACTCACCATGAAAATGGCCGAGGGAGCCAAGCTGCAAATGTGCTACCTGTTGCATCATCTTTATGATACCCAGCTTCGCCATCGAGTGGAGAGCATTATTGCCTTCTCTCATGATTTTGTCGGCGATCTGCAGACCGATCAGTTGCGTCGTTATATCGAGATTAAACAGTCCGACCTGCCAAGTGCTGTTGCGGCCAAAAAGACAAAGGAATTCCGTTGTCCGCCTAGAGAACAAATGAACCAGATTCTTTGCTTTAAGAATCTCGAGTCTGACGATCAGGACAACTGCACCTGTGGTCTTGAGTTACGCAGTCGCCTAAGCGAATTCCATGACTCTCTGATGCAGAAGGTTTCGCTAAACGCACTGCAGGAGCCTGATGGTATCGAGAGTAATGCAATCGAAGAAATCAAAACGGGCCCAATAACCAAAATCTATAATTTCATCAATACCGTCAAGGAGTTGGAAGAGGGACCCAAAGAAGTGGAGGAGCCTGAGAAGAAGACACCTGAAGAAGTTTTCCGCAAGGTCCTAATCAAAACCATTGTCAGCTGGGCTGAAGAATCGCAAATTGAGAACCCGAAACTTGTGCGCGAAATGTTCAGTTTGCTGGTACGGCAATACGATACGGTCGGTGAGCTTGTACGAGCTTTAGAGAAGACCTATGTGATCAACCATCGGGCACGAGATGATGTTGCTGAGATGTGGGTTGGCCTGAGCCAGATACGTGCTTTGTTGCCCGTCCAAATGAGCCAAGAAGAGGAAGAGCTTATGCGCAAGCGTCTCTGGAAATTGGTTAACAACGCCACATTCTTCCAGCACCCAGATTTGATACGCATTCTGCGTGTCCATGAAAACGTAATGGCCGTTATGATGAATACTCTAGGCCGTCGTGCCCAGGCACAAAGTGATGCGCCCGCCCAGACAGAGGGTGCCGAGGGTGTGCCTTCCAAGGAGAAAGACACTTCACACGAAATGGTCGTGGCCTGTTGCCGCTTCCTATGTTACTTTTGCCGTACTGGCCGTCAAAATCAAAAGGCCATGTTTGATCACTTTGACTTTCTCCTGGACAATGCGAACATATTGTTAGCCAGGCCCAGCCTGCGTGGTTCCACACCATTGGATGTGGCATATTCGAGTTTAATGGAGAACACAGAATTAGCTCTGGCACTTAGGGAACACTACTTGGAGAAGATTGCCGTTTATTTATCCAGATGTGGCCTGCAAAGCAATTCAGAGCTTGTTGAAAAAGGCTACCCCGATTTGGGTTGGGATCCCGTCGAGGGTGAACGATATCTGGACTTTTTGCGTTATTGCGTTTGGGTCAACGGCGAGAGTGTCGAGGAGAATGCTAACCTTGTCATTCGTCTTCTTATCCGTCGTCCAGAATGTTTGGGACCGGCTCTAAGAGGAGAAGGAGAAGGTCTCTTCCGTGCAATCGTCGAGGCCAATCGTATGTCGGAGCGCATAACGGATCGCTGCAAAATGCAGGACGAAGCCGAAGGCACCATAGCCGGACTTAACTTTGCACATCCGCTGCCGGAGGGCGAAGAGGACGAGGACTACATCGATACCGGTGCCGCCATATTAAACTTCTATTGTACGCTTGTTGATCTTCTGGGAAGATGCGCCCCAGACGTGTCTGTCATCGAGCAAGGCAAGAACGAATCACTGAGAGCTAGAGCTATTTTGAGATCTCTTGTGCCACTGGAAGACCTTCAGGGTGTACTCAGCTTGAAATTTACGCTCACCCAAACTGCTCCCGGCGAGGAGAAACCGAAATCGGATATGCCCTCAGGCCTCTTACCCAATAACAAGCAGAGCATAGTGCTATTCCTGGAACGTGTCTACGGCATTGAGACGCAAGATCTATTCTATCGACTGCTTGAAGATGCATTTCTGCCAGATCTGCGCACAGCCACTATTTTGGACAAGAGTGATGGTTCCGAGAGCGACATGGCCTTGGCCATGAATCGTTACATTGGCAACTCTATATTGCCACTCCTCATTAAGCACTCAAAGTTTTATAACGAGGCTGAGAACTATGCCAGCCTCTTGGATGCCACACTGCACACGGTCTATCGGTTATCCAAGAACCGTATGCTAACCAAGGGGCAACGTGAGGCAGTATCCGATTTCCTAGTAGCGTTGACATCACAAATGCAACCTGCCATGCTGCTAAAGCTATTGCGCAAGTTGACTGTTGATGTTTCCAAGCTATCGGAATACACAACGGTCGCACTCAGGGTAAGTACCAAAAAGTGCAGACTCATATGTGGCCAAACTTACAGATTTAGACCAACTAACTTAACTAATAAATCACTCCATTTTCACAGCTGCTCACACTCCACTTCGATCGCTGCGCTAAGTACTATGGCTCGACTCAAGGCCAAGGCTCATATGGAGCTTCGTCAGACGAGGAGAAGCGTCTAACTATGCTTCTGTTCTCGAACATTTTTGACTCGCTGAGCAACATGGACTATGACCCGGAACTGTTCGGTAAAGCCCTGCCCTGTCTGATTGCAATCGGCTGTGCCCTGCCGCCAGATTACAGTCTATCAAAGAACACCGACGAGGATTACTATTGCAGGCAGATGGGTGCACCAGATCAGCCGCAATATGTGCCCAATCCCATCGATACCAACAATGTACATTTGGACAATGATCTGAATTCGTTGGTTCAAAAGTTCAGCGAACATTATCACGATGCTTGGGCCAGTCGCCGCTTAGAAGGTGGCTGGACTTATGGCGACATTCGATCCGATAACGATCGCAAGCATCCACGCCTAAAGCCCTACAATATGCTCGTAGAATATGTACGTAGTCTAATTTAATCAACTCGTTTTCATGGGCATACTCATCGTTAATACTTGTTTGTTTATCACATGCATTTGCATTTTATAACTTTCTCTCTAGTAAAAATTAGAACTTTTTATCTGACTATTAGTTTCACATTTTCGCAGGAACGTGAACGCTACCGTGATCCGGTGCGTGAATGCCTCAAGGGTCTCTTGGCCATTGGCTGGACCGTTGAACATTCTGAAATGGATTTGCCACTTAATCATCGTGGCTCGACGCGTCGTCAATCAAAGCCTCAAATTGTATGTATTCCCACAGATAGTCAACTAACATTATTTCCTTATATTTCATTAACGCCTCTTGAAAATTTTTACCGCTTGCAATGGAAAACCACTCAATTGGTCAAATTACCTGAACACTTGCAAAACCCCCAAAACTCTTTCTGCCCTGTACTGGTGCTTAAACAATAGCATGAATTTCAGAATGAGGGCAGTCCGTTCAACTACAATCCACATCCTGTAGACATGAGTAACTTGACGCTCAGCAGAGAAATGCAAAACATGGCCGAACGCTTGGCCGAAAACTCGCATGACATCTGGGCGAAAAAGAAGAACGAAGAGTTAAATGGCTGTGGAGGTGTCATACATCCGCAGCTGGTGCCCTACGATTTGCTCACTGATAAGGAGAAGAAGAAAGATCGGGAGCGTTCCCAGGAGTTCCTCAAATATATGCAGTACCAGGGATACAAATTGCACAAGTAAATTTTATCAACAAAAAACTTTTTTTCGGGTTGCTCTCTCCAATGTTAAACAAAACCCGCCTTCGACTCTCGCTGAAACTCAAACTCGTCTCTATCCTCAGGCCTTCCAAGGGTGGTGCAGTTGAGGAAGGTGGCGCCACGCAGGCTGCTGTTGAGCTGCGCTTCTCATACTCGCTGCTCGAGAAGCTCATTCAATATCTGGACCGTGCCACAATCAACATGAAACTGCTAAAACCATCGACAACTTTCAGTCGACGCACCTCGTTTAAGACGGCATCGCGGGACATCAAGTTCTTCTCAAAGGTGGTTCTGCCCCTGATGGAAAAGTACTTCTCGACGCATCGCAATTACTTTATTGCCATTGCCACGGCCACAAATAATATAGGCGCCGCCTCACTCAAGGAAAAAGAAATGGTTGCCTCCATATTCTGTAAACTGGCCGCATTGTTACGCAATCGTCTGAGTGCCTTTGGACCCGATGTGCGCATTACCGTACGCTGCCTGCAGGTGCTGGTCAAGGGCATCGACGCTAAGACATTGACAAAGAACTGTCCCGAATTTATTCGCACATCTATGCTGACGTTCTTCAATCAAACCTCCGATGATCTGGGCAACACCATTATGAATCTACAGGACGGCAAGTACAGCCACCTACGTGGCACTCACTTGAAGACCTCAACTTCGCTTGGCTATGTTAACCAGGTGGTGCTGCCGGTGCTGACGGCCATGTTCGATCATTTGGCCGCCTGTGATTATGGCAGTGATCTGCTGCTCGACGAAATCCAAGTAGCTTCCTACAAGATTCTGGCTGCTCTTTACCATTTGGGCACCGACGCCACCTTGACGCACGATCGCAAGTATTTGAAAACGGAAATCGAGCGCCATCGGCCCGCATTGGGATCGTGTCTGGGTGCCTACAGTTCATGCTTTCCGGTGGCCTATCTGGAGCCGCATCTTAATAAACACAATCAGTACTCTTTGCTAAATCGTATTGCGGATCATTCGCTGGAGGCACAGGACATCATGGTCAAAATGGAAAGCTGTATGCCCAACTTGGAAGCGATTCTAAGTGAAGTTGATCAGTTTGTTGAGTCCGACAAGACCTACAACGATGCGCCGCATATCATAGATGTTATACTGCCTCTGCTATGCGCCTATCTGCCATTCTGGTGGTCACAGGGCCCCGATAACGTGAGTCCGACCAGCGGTAATCATGTGACCATGGTCACGGCTGATCACATGAATTCGCTGCTGCGTAATGTGCTCAAAATGATAAAGAAGAATATTGGCAATGACAATGCCCCCTGGATGACACGCATCGCTGCCTACACGCAGCAGATAATCATAAATACCTCGGAGGAGCTGCTGAAGGACCCGTTCCTGCCGCTGGCCGAGCGCGTCAAGAAACGTACCGAAAACATGCTGCACAAAGAAGAAAGCATGCGCGGCTTTATTAAATCAGCCACCGATGATACTTCACAGGTGGAGACGCAGCTCCAGGAAGATTGGAACCTTCTCGTTCGCGATATATACTCATTTTACCCGCTGCTTATAAAGTACGTGGATCTGCAGCGCAATCATTGGCTAAAGGATAACATTCCAGAGGCCGAAGAGCTCTACAACCATGTTGCGGAGATCTTCAATATCTGGTCGAAGAGTCAATACTTCTTGAAGGAGGAACAAAACTTTATATCCGCCAATGAAATTGATAATATGGCTTTGATAATGCCCACGGCTACGCGACGCTCGGCCATATCGGAGGGCGTCCCGGCAGTGGGTGGCAAAGTTAAGAAGAAGAAAAAGAACAGGGACAAGAAACGCGACAAGGACAAGGAGGTACAGGCCAGTCTAATGGTCGCCTGCCTAAAGCGCCTGCTGCCAGTCGGACTCAATCTATTCGCGGGTCGAGAGCAAGAGCTTGTCCAGCACTGCAAGGACAGATACCTGAAGAAGATGCCTGAATACGATGTCATAGAATTTGCTCGCAATCAACTCACACTGCCCGACAAACTGGATCCTTCCGATGAGATGTCCTGGCAGCACTATCTCTATTCGAAACTGGGCAAAACCGAAGAGCCAGTCGATGAGCAGGCCCTGGAAAAGGTTAACGCCAACTCGAATGAAAAGGGTAAAGACAAGACGACAGAGACCGTGGATCGCATTGTGGCAATGGCCAAGGTGTTGTTTGGCCTACATATGGTAAGTATATGGAGGCTTTGGTACCAACTTCTATATGCATATATGGTATTGCAAATACATGTACTCGTATACAAGTATCTCTTTTTCTTCTTCTTTATTTTATATAATTTTTCACTTTATATTATATACAGTGGTCGCTCGAATATTAGAACTGTGAAACTTTTTTGTTTTATCATTTCAATTGTTTTTTTAGTTATATATTGGTTTTACTTACCTAACGACTCTAATATTCAGTGTCCACTGTAACTACTTATTATACTTTATTTTAACTTTGCACATTTCAACTTTACTTTTCGATTTGAACCCCCAACAACTATGTAACGTACACATTCAACGTACCGCCAAAACAACATTATCAACAATACAACAAATAACTTTCGTCGGTTTTTTAAAACAATTGCTGACCAAAAATCGTGAACCAAACAATTACAGATCGACCATCCACAACAACAGAGCAAAAATGTCTACAGGAGCGTTGTATCGATCCAAAGGAAGCGTGCCGTAATCGCATGTTTCCGTCAGACATCGCTGCATTCTTTGCCCAGGTTATTACCGAATAATTAACTCCATATTTATCTACTACAAACATACATACATATATATCTGCATAGATCATAACAAAAATCGTGTCAGTTAACGGGTAAATGTATGTATGTATTTAACGTAACGGTACCCGAACAAAACAGCATCAAAGCAAGTGCTGATAACTACATGATCTATATTTTTAGTTATTAGCGCTGTTTGGCGACATTCACTTACACAAACAAAGCAAACGCGTTACGTCTATATATTAATTTGTTTGATCTAATATATTATTATTATAATAATTTCATTAACGTTTCGCACTGTTTTTTTAGTTTTTCATTCACCACTGATTTCTACTAAAACTTACTAAAACGCAATACCACTTAATGTGATCGTAGTGCTCTAAAATACCATTTGTATTTTTATATGTGTATATTTTTATGCTCTTGCTTGCTATTATACGTACTCCATATAGGCAACCGGCGCCAAGAACAAAACGAAACGTTGGAGTTCCAAAATTTCAGTCGCTCGACGCCAGGCAGTTATTTCAAGCTTACGCGCCAAGCATCTATATCGTATGAGCAGGTGGTAGTCACATAAAATACTAATATTTTAAACACACGAGTAGCTTATTTACCCACACACATGTACATACATAAATAGGTATTTGCAATCGTGAGATATCGATTGCAGTGATTTTTAGTATTTAAATACACTTGCAGAATATTGTGTTAAGTCCGCTGCAATGGGCTTAAAGAAGCTATGTTCAACGATGTTATCGAAACCCTTTTTTTTTCGTGTTATGTGAAATTTGGTTTTACACATGCAATAAAAAAGATCTGCAAGGTTTTTATTTAATTTTCGGCGATCCGAAAATTTTATGCTTTCTTTTCGAGTAGTGTTTTAGCTAATTAATTCAAATACTAATAGCATGCTATTTAATATTTTCGATTTAGGTACATTCAAGTTTATCTAATATGCAAATATTATTTTCCACAGACATCGTGCTTGCAACATCTTTGCACGCACCTATTACGAGCAGTGGCTGCAGGAAGAGAACGTGGGCCAGGAGGTGATGATCGAGGATCTGACTCAAACATTCGAGGAGTCGGAAAAGTCAAAGAAGGATGAGGTGGAAGCGGACGGTAAACCGGACCCATTGACCCAGCTGGTGACCACATTCTGTCGCGGAGCTATGACAGAGCGTAGTGGTGCGCTCCAGGAAGACTTGCTCTACATGTCGTATGCGCAGATCGCGGCAAAGTCCTGCGGTGAAGAAGAGGAGGAGGGTGGTGAGGACGGCGAGGCCGGCGAAGGCGGCGAAGAGGGCGAAGGCACAAGTATTCATGTAAGCTAAGCGATAATTGATTAAATTAATGCAGATCTAATCAATCCTAACCCAATTGTGCTTTCAAATCAATCAATTTTGATTGAAAGTGGCGTATGTCCCAGCTAATGGTAACTATGGCAACTAAATTCAAACGTAGCAATGTATATTTATTGAAAAAATTACTATACCGAACGATTCACTGACTGATTGACTGACTAATGATCAACGAATGGTCCAAATCGTAAGAGTCGATTTAGCCATGTCCGTGTGTCTGTCGATTTCAGAGACTACAAAAGCTAGAAAATTGATTTTAGACTCATATGTTTCGATACCTTCCGCCAATCGACCCCAATATCGACAAAACGATAAAAACCGCAAATCAAATACTACAGACCTGCAAATTGGTTTAGAAGATTTTTGTCAGTCCTGAAAATTTCATAACGATCATACATTAAGTTTAGAGTGTCGGCAAAATTTTGTTCCTCTCTTTAAAGGAAATGACCAGTTATCTACCCACCAAATGTGGTAACTCTAGCTTAAAAACTGTGGAAGATTTAGGCATTTCCGTGTGGTGGGCGTGGCCGGGATGTCAAGTGTGCAATCTTTGGGGGAGGTCACCAGCTATATACATACCAAGTTTGGTGACTCTAGCCATAAAATTGTGGATTTTAGCCATATGCGATTTTGGATGCTATCGGTTTGCCACGCCCCCAGGGGGCGGAGCCCAATATCCTTAACACTTTATCTGACGCGGGTACACACGAGTATATATCCAAAATTTCAAGACTCTAGCTTTAAAAGCGGCGAAAATAATTGCGTTCATATGAACAGACGGATAGACGGACGGACGGACAGCAAGACGGACATTGCCCAAACCAATATACTCTTTTCACTTCGTGAACGAGTACAAAAATTGTGAATTTTTTATGAATACAGATCGCAGCGTTCAGGCTATCTCCTTGTCGGGTGGCCCCGTCTAGAGCCTTCTCATTTGTAATTTTAACAATTATACATACTCTTTAGCCACCTATATATTGCAACCCATCTAATAATACCTTACGCCATCGATAGGAACAAGAAATGGAGAAGCAGAAGCTGCTCTTCCATCAAGCGCGTCTCTCGAATCGTGGCGTTGCCGAAATGGTGCTGTTGCACATATCCGCCTCCAAAGGTATTCCTTCGGAGATGGTCATGACGACACTCAATTTGGGCATTGCCATACTACGTGGCGGCAACATCGATATACAGATGGGTATGCTGAATCATTTGAAGGAGAAGAAGGATGTGGGCTTCTTTACATCCATTGCGGGTCTAATGAACTCGTGCAGTGTTCTAGACTTGGATGCGTTTGAGCGCAACACGAAAGCCGAGGGTAAGTCGTTCTGATTCCTTATCTATGTAGTGGCAACCTGAATTTGAATGTCCTGCTTTTAATTTGCTGGCCCTTAAACTTTTGATTATTTTTATTATTGCTGTTGCATCATCGCCGTCTCATGCATTATTCTGAGTTCAATTATTGATTTCGTTTTTCCTTCCGACTACTTTCCCAAATACCCAACATACTCGCATGCCATCACCACCACCACCACCACAACCACCACCAATCCCGTCTATGCACTTGTTCCCCGCTATCGTTGTAAAACCAACCCAACCAATTTTTGCAACACAACAAAGAGTATATTCCAAGTGCGGGTGCAGGTCTTGGTGTCGGCTCGGAGGGCGCTGCGGGCGAGAAGAATATGCACGATGCCGAGTTCACGTGTGCTTTGTTCCGATTCATCCAGCTCACCTGTGAAGGTCACAACTTGGGTGAGTCTATATTAATAAATTAGTTCAGTGCAGGAGTAAAACTGATTGGCTTGAGATTTGAAGCTCGAATAGACTTTTAGATTTACTCATTAGGAGCTCTTATACCTATAATATTTACTATAAATATATTTTTCTTATAGAATGGCAGAACTATTTGCGCACACAAGCAGGCAATACAACCACCGTCAATGTGGTAATTTGCACTGTAGATTATCTGCTGCGTTTACAGGAATCGATCATGGACTTCTACTGGCACTACTCGAGCAAGGAAATCATTGATCCTGCGGGCAAAGCCAACTTCTTCAAGGCCATCGGTGTGGCAAGTCAAGTGTTCAACACTCTCACTGAGGTCATACAGGGTCCATGTACTTTGAATCAGCAAGCCCTGGCCCATTCCAGGTTGTGGGATGCTGTTGGCGGCTTTCTGTTTCTGTTTTCGCACATGCAGGACAAACTCTCAAAGCATTCGAGTCAGGTGGATTTGTTGAAAGAGCTGTTAAATCTACAGAAGGATATGATTACCATGATGTTGTCCATGCTGGAAGGCAATGTGGTTAATGGTATGTACGCAAAAGCTGGAGAGACCCACTCTTTCACTATTTATTTTAAGCATTTCCCTAATTAAATAATAAATATAATTAATAATCTTTCAGGCACTATTGGCAAACAGATGGTGGACACCCTTGTCGAGTCCGCGAGCAATGTTGAACTGATTCTCAAGTATTTCGATATGTTCCTGAAATTGGCCGACTTGATTGAGTCGCCCAGCTTCCATGAGATAGATATGAAGAACGAAGGCTGGGTAATACCCAAGGAATTCCGAGAGAAGATGGAACAGTCCAAAAACTACACACCGTAAGTGAAGTGAAGAAAATGCGGTCTTTGTCCCTAATGCCAATAACATGCTATTTTCGATTAATAGGGAAGAAATGGATTTCCTTTTGGCTTGCTGCGAACGCAATCACGAAGGCAAAATTGATTATAGGGCCTTTGTCGAACGTTTCCACGAGCCATCAAAGGAGATCGGTTTCAACCTGGCTGTGCTGCTGACCAACCTGAGCGAACACATGCCCAATGAGCCGCGATTGGCGCGATTCCTGGAGACGGCCGGCTCCGTACTGAACTACTTCGAGCCGTTCCTAGGTCGCATCGAGATTTTGGGCAGCTCGAAGCGCATTGAGCGCGTCTACTTTGAAATCAAGGACTCCAACATTGAGCAATGGGAGAAGCCGCAGATCCGTGAATCAAAGCGCGCCTTCTTCTATTCCATTGTCACCGAGGGCGGCGACAAAGAGAAACTCGAGGCGTTTGTTAACTTCTGCGAGGATGCTATCTTTGAGATGACCCATGCCTCGGGACTGATGGCGACCGACGATGGCGGCGGCAACGTAAAACGCGACACGGCCTACAGTTCCTATATGAGTGAAGAAGAGGAAGAGCGTGCCGCTCGAGACCCGATAAGACGTACTATTACCGCTGTGAAGGAGGGATTGAAGTTCGGAGTCCATATGCTCAGCCCATCGAATATCAAGCACCAAATCGGAGTTATGCAAACAAAGTCCATACCTGAGCTGATTGTCGGATTCTTCAAGATCATCTTCTACATGTTTTACTACACTGGCTATGCGCATTTCTGTGTGGTACGCTATATCTTTGGTATTCTCTTGAATCTGATGCGCGGTCCAGCCCCTGAACAGGAGGAGGAGGAACCTGTTGTGGAAGAAGAAACATTTGGACGAGCTCTGCCTCCGTTGCCGCTGGAAGAGCCCCCGGGCACAGTTCAGGCATTTGGCCTAGACATAAACAAGGAGGAGAACGGCATGTATAAGGTTGTTGTCCATGAGTCACCAGCGAGCTCCTCCGTGGAGGAGGGTGGTGAATCCAGTCCAGAAGATGGCGCTGCAGTTTCGGCTGAACTAATTGAAGGTGAACCACATCAAGAGCCAATTTCCATAGTCGATTTGCTGGGCGGCGAGGCCGCAAAGAAAGCAGCGCAGGAGCGTCAGGAGGCACAAAAAGCCCAGGAAGCGGCAATGGCCTCCATTGAGGCGGAAGCTAAGAAATCTTCGTCGGCACCACAGGAGACACCAGCTGTGCACCAAATCGACTTTTCACAGTATACTCACCGCGCTGTCAGCTTTTTGGCCAGAAACTTTTACAATTTGAAATATGTTGCTTTGGTCTTGGCCTTCAGCATCAATTTCATGCTTCTCTTCTACAAGGTAACATCATTCGCCGAGGAATCCGAGGGTTCGGGCGAGGAGGAACTAATTCTGGGCTCGGGTTCGGGTGCTGGTGCGGATATAGGCTCAGGCCTGGGTGGCTCGGGTGATGGCGGCTCTGGCGATGGCGACTTCGAAGAGGATGATATACCGGAACTTGTACATGTGGATGAGGACTTTTTCTATATGGAGCACGTTCTACGCATAGCGGCCTGTCTCCACTCTCTTGTCTCACTGGCCATGCTGATCGCCTATTACCATCTGAAGGTGCCACTGGCCATCTTCAAGCGTGAGAAAGAAATCGCACGTCGTTTGGAATTCGACGGTCTCTTCATTGCCGAACAGCCGGAGGATGATGATTTCAAGTCACACTGGGACAAGCTGGTCATCTCGGCTAAGAGTTTTCCGGTCAACTACTGGGATAAGTTTGTCAAAAAGAAGGTGCGTCAAAAGTACAGTGAAACCTACGATTTCGATTCCATCTCCAACCTGCTGGGCATGGAGAAGAGCGCATTTGCCGCACAGGAGAGCGAGGAAACGGGCATTTTCAAGTACATCATGAACATCGACTGGCGGTATCAGGTGTGGAAGGCCGGCGTCACATTCACCGACAACGCGTTCCTCTACTCGCTGTGGTACTTCAGTTTCTCAGTGATGGGCAACTTCAACAACTTCTTCTTTGCGGCACATTTGCTTGATGTGGCCGTCGGGTTCAAGACCCTGCGCACTATCCTGCAGTCGGTAACCCACAATGGCAAACAGCTCGTGCTGACAGTGATGCTCCTCACGATTATAGTGTATATCTATACGGTGATTGCGTTCAACTTCTTCCGCAAGTTCTACATACAAGAGGAGGACGAGGAGGTGGACAAGAAGTGTCACGACATGTTGACCTGCTTTGTATTCCATTTGTATAAGGGAGTACGAGCGGGTGGAGGCATTGGTGATGAAATCGGTGACCCGGATGGCGATGACTATGAGGTCTATCGCATTATCTTCGACATCACGTTCTTCTTCTTCGTTATTGTTATTCTTCTGGCCATTATCCAGGGTTTGATTATCGACGCATTCGGCGAGCTGCGTGATCAACTGGAGTCGGTCAAGGACAATATGGAATCGAATTGCTTTATATGCGGCATGGGCAAGGACTTCTTTGATATAGTACCGCACGGCTTCGATACACATGTACAGAAGGAGCACAATCTGGCCAATTATATGTTCTTCCTGATGCATTTGATTAATAAACCGGACACGGAGTATACCGGCCAGGAGACGTACGTCTGGAATATGTACCAGCAGCGCAGCTGGGACTTCTTCCCGGTGGGCGACTGTTTCCGCAAGCAGTACGAGGATGAGCTTTCTGGCGGCGGCGGTGGTGGCGGTTAGTTCCGCGTACAGTAGTCTCTCATTTCAATATACAATTTTTATGGTTGATATCGCTATGATAATGATACATGTTTGAATTCTTTTTGGTAGTCTATAAATTTAATTAACTCTAAGTACTTATGTATGTATATTTTACATATATATACAAATGAATGGATGAATGGATGGATGTTGACGATTCTAGCATGTAGAACTCGAACGCTCTTAACTCAAAATAAATCAATTCATTTTTACCGCAGGCAAACACAACAGAGTCACATTGTTATTTCTTCGTTTTTATTAAGAACACATTGATAACATTAATAAATATAAAATATATATATAAAAAAAATCACGCAACACGTAGTACACATTCAATTAAATTTAGAATTTCCTTTTAAAAATCACAGCTACTAAGTATGTCTAATTTTTAAATTTGGCTTACTTACAAAATAAGGTCAATTGCTTGGTGGACATTTATCGAGCACATAATGTGTGTATACATTCATAAATATATATTATCATATATTATCAGTGTGCGTTATATACAAGTGTTTACATAAATAACCAACGGAATCAAGGCAACCCGTATTTAGAGTGTATTTTCCTTGAAACGGGTTTGAACCCATAATTTTTTTTCTTTTTTTGAGAATGAACATATTAACATGCAGAAATGTTTAAATAATCTTTCCACTCAGATGCCTCTTAGGATGTGAGTTAATTAGCTTCTATGTAGTTCTTTGTGTGACTAGCGAAAATTGTACAATTGAAAATAATATAGTACAAAGACAACGAAAATCGCCGCGAAATATCAGCAATCGAGTCGCTTCTTTAACCGGAAGAACTCTACATTATCGATACTATTGATATTATCCATATGTAGATTGCGTAATGTGCGCACGTCCGCCAGCCGATCCTCGATGTCGGTGTACATGCGACGACATCGGTATATGGACAGGGTCTCCAAGCATGCACAGTTCACAATTATGGCATCCACGGTGTGATCCGTCAGCTGACTGCAGCCACTGATGTCGAGGGAACGCAGACGATGTAGCTTTTCGGTTATAATCTTGATACCCTGATCGTTAATGTTATAACAATCCGCTAGATCTAGCACCTCTATTGACGGACAGTTGTTGACCAGCGCTTCCATGCCCAGCAGTGATATCTGCTGGCAATTAGAGAGCAGCAGCCTATTCAATTCCATGTGCTTCAGACCATATTTTAGGGAGACATCGCTGATTTTATTACAGCCGCGCAGGTTGAGCGAGCGCAGCCCGCGCAGCTCTTGGATGTTGTGGCCCTCGAAATCCGCCTCGTTAATCAGATTCATTTCGTAAGCCGCGAACATTGCTTGCTTGCGCTTGGCATCCCGCACAATCTCCTCCTCCGCTTTGCTACGCAGCGATATTTTAATGGACTGCAGGGAACCGGTGAAGCTATCTGCCGATGGATACGCGTTTCCCATTGATCCGCTACGATTTGACTCCAGCTTGGCCACATTGATACCCGTGAGCGCAGCGTCAGTTAGCTAAAGGGATATATAGAGCTGTACTTGCAGGACAAAATATATATGGAGCTCAAAAATATAATATTGAAGCCCAAAAAACAATATTGCTTTAGAAATCAATTCACAATAAATCCACACATTTTTCACACTTCCAGGTTGCATTTTCCTAAATACCATAGAGAAGACTGGACAAATACGGAAAGACGGACAGACGGATATTGCACAACCACTATATACTATTTTCATTTCGTGAATGAGTATAAATATGATGAAATAACCAGTAAAAACTATTTATAATTAACATAGACTTAACGACTTACCCTGCAGCAACTTTCCAGCGAGAGTTCACGCAGCCAACGGAGCTGGCTGATGATCTGCTGCAGGACTTCGTCCGTAACGCCGTTGACGCAATGATTCAAGTGCAGCTTACGCAGAGAGCGCAGGTTTCTGGCTATGCACTTGATGGACTCCTCACAGATGGGCAGGTATGAAACGTTTAGCTCCAGCAATACGGTGTTCTCTTCGCCTGCAACGCCCTCCATAATACCATTGCTGCTAATTCCATCGCAGTTGGAAATGTCGAGCAGTCGCAGTCGCGGCAAGTGTCGCAAATGGACTGCACCCAAGTTCGTGACTCCGGCACAGGCGTTTATCTTCAGATCCTGCAGTTGCGGATTGGTCTGCACAATGGCCGCCAGGCAGTCATCGTTCAGACACATTGTCGCTGACAAATCCAGGATACTCAACTGCGATTGTGTGCACAGAAAACTTTTTATAGTGGCTGCATTCAATTGCCTGCAGCCGGCCAAATAGAGACGTTGCAGTTGCAGGCCCCGTTGACCATTGGCGTCCGCCTCGCTCAACTCACACAGGGACAGGAGAGAGTGCCCGATGAGCGTGTGGCTAAAGTCCAGGGTATGCAGCAGCCTGCGCTGTTGCGTGATCACGTTTAATATGTACTTAAACGTAAGCACAGATTCGCTGGGTGTACTGGGCTCTTTGGGATAGAAGCGTCGATGAATCGCATTGTGAAACGACACTTGGCAGCCGGACATGTTGAGCAGCTCTAGGTTGGGCATGAGCGCCGTTAGGCGCAATAGAATGGCATCCGTGAGATACTGATTTTTGCATATCGTCAGTTCCCGTATGCTGGCCAAGTGTGCCGATATTTCATCCAAATCGCACGAGTTGGCGTCCAAGAAGGACGCCGACATAAATAATGGCAAACAGCGGGTCACCGCGAGGGATCGCAGCTGTGGCAACTGACGTAGAATTCCATAGAACTGCTTGTCATTTAGATCCACATTGTCCAGGCTCAGTGAATGCGCAGACTGTCCTATGAATTTCATCAACTCCTGCACTTGGCCCAAGGTCACATCCTCGAATAGAAAGTGACGAAACCGTCGCTCGCATTTCATCAAATCCACAGCCGGACTATGCTGATCCGATAGCACAATTTTTGAGAAACGTACGCGCGTACGCTCAATAAATTCCGTTTGAAACAGAGCGCCACGCCAGCGGTGACAAGTCGCCCCGGCTGCCAAGAGATCGGAGTAGCCCAGATATTTGTATATATGCAGCACAATCTGTGTGGAAGAGTTGAAGTAAATTTTTGTCAGCTGACATTTTGGTCACGAGCACTCAAAACCTTTCCATTAACGGACGTACATACCTCTAGCGGCAGCTCACTATAGCTATATAGGCAATAGTCCAAGGACAACATTATATAGCCAATAATTTCTTCTAATCCCAAAAATAAGTAGCACACCAACTTGCAGTCCAACTACCTCCCACTAGGCTAACTATAACTACTACGTAGTGCGGCCGTATTGCACATCCTGTAAATTACCATTTTCTTGCAAGAAATAGTAGTATCTCTCAAAGTTATTTATTACTAATAATTACTTATATTTAAAGTTTTTTGATGTTAGCAATATACATTTTGCAGACATTTAGAAATGGTAAAACAACAGTAATCAAATTTATTTGCAAAACGGTATTTTTCCTAACCAATTTGTAATTTAGTATATTTCAAAGACACAGCTGTTTTTGTGAGCTATGGTTTGAAACTTTGAGACTTTGGTCACACTTTGTCTATGACATCAGTTTAGCTTTGCTGTCCATTTTTGCTTTGCAAAACTTTTTGCAAGTATCAACGAAATAGAAAACAAGCTACACAATCGCGACGTTCGCAGAAGACACTAATCGCAGTGCCCAACATAATGGCCGATCCGAAATTTCAAAATCTACCCGGCATTGTGAGTCATGCCGCTAACGCTTTTTATTGCGATAACTAGAATACGAATTTTATTTTGACCAATTTTTCAAATAGGCTTATGACCAACCGGATGTTTACGAAACTCCAGATGATCCGGAGCCCGACACGTCTGACTACTACGAAGAGGAGCCTGAAAACGAGGCCATCGAGCGACTTCACATTTCACCGAGCATAGCTCACAAACGCTTCAACAATGCGACTCTCGAGGGCAGCGTCGACTTCACGGATCGCATTGGACGGCGCGTGTGCCGTGGCTACGATGTGCGTGGCGGCGAATACGAGCTGGTTGGTCAGGGCGAAAAGGAGACGCCAGTGCAAAAGTGTCAGCGGCTGCAAATTGAGATGAACGAGCTGCTCAATGAAGTCGCCGCATTGCAAGTGGATCGTAAAATCGCCGATGAGGAGAAGCAATCCTACGATGCTGTGGCCACTGTGATCAGCACGGCAAAGAGGGTGTTGGACACATTGAAGCTGGAGCAGGTTTTGGGCAAAGAGCAAATGCCCAATGATAAGCAAGTCAAGTCGCTGGTTGCTCAGGTCGAAGAATTCAAGCAGTCTGGTGTGCTCACGGCCCTGCCCACGCCAGGTACGGACCTGGCGTCCACAGCTCGTGTGGCGAATCTCGAACAGCGCTTGCATCAACTGGAAAAGGCTGTGGGCGCGCACCCGGAGAAGTTAAGCCGACTGACAGCGGTCACCAATACGTCCAATGTCCTTGAGGCCGTCCGGCATTTAAGCACCAAGGCGGCCCTACTGCAGCCGGATAAACTGGACACCATTGAGCAACGTCTGACGACTCTGGCCAGTAAAATGGACGCCATCGCTGAGAAGTCCAGCGGCAGCGCACAGGATGCCAAACGCGACCAAAAGGTAACCGAGCTCTACGACATGGCAAAGCGCACGGAACCAGTTGTAGAAATGCTACCACATGTTATCGAACGAATGCAGGCTCTGGAAGCTCTTCATAAATATGGTATGAAAATAAAAAGCCTTCGTTTGTGCTTTACTAACTGGACGTTGTTTCCTTGCAGCAAACAATTTCGCCAAGATCATTGCGGAAATCGAACAAAAACAGGGCACAATTACCACTAGCCTGGTTAACAACAAAGAGCTCTTACATTCGGTACAGGAGACATTTGCCCAGAATCTGGAAACGATTAACGCAAAGGTGGCCAAAGTTGAACAACGTGTTACGGCCATAACCAGCGCTAAATGAAACTGCTCATCATATTTAAAATATGAAGCGCACATTACAGAATTATAGAATTATAGCCCATATACGTGAAAATATTTATTTGTATCAATAAAGCAAATGCATTGGATATTCAAATATATATAATAAACCGGCATCACAATCTTTAGATTATTAAATTGGTGAATTTTGAGTTTATGTGTAAATGACAACCCAAATCATTAATTTTGATTAAAATAACTTATAAACTCATGATTGTGATAGATCATTTGCGATTTCAAATTTGGCGCGTAATTTTTAGTAAAAGTCCAATTAGCGTATCATATATGGATACGTGACGATTGATCGATTCATCGATATTTTAATGTTTGATAATCGAAAACTGGCTGTTGTCGAATGCACCATCGATTGTGCCACAGCTCTTAGTTCTTAGAAAAAGAAATATATGTATATATATTCAATTTATTTAAAGAGACGATATTGTTTAAGCAACAACCAGTAAATAATTACGTGTAAGTAAAATTAGGAAAAATATTGCAACATGCCGCACAACACTTCATGGGGCAATTTGCGGCCACGCCAATGTTTAGGCAAGCAAGAAAAAAGTGATGACGGGGCGCGCTCCAATTGGACGTGCCACCATTGCGTTTAAATTCTACTAGCCGAAAAAAACGATAGCAAAGCACTCGCTTAATTATCCAATTGCATTCGCAGAGCGCAGTTGGAAGGCGTGCGAGGAAAATGAAAATCAAAGAACTTCAGAAGACTGTGAACATTGCCTGGTCGCCAGCGCAGCAGCAACAAATTCTGCTGGCCGCCGGCACCGCGGCGCAGCAGTTCGATTCGAATACGAGCGCTACCTTGGAGGTCTACTCACCGAGCATTGGAGATGCCAGCTACGACTTGGAGCTCAAGGCGAGCGTGCCCAGCGACTTCAAGTGAGTTGGCCTTAAAATAATTACATTTTGTAGTTTTATTTAATCAATGCTCTCATTTAGATTTCAGAAGCTCATATGGAGTCCGCATGGTGTAGGTGGAGCGCATGCAAACGGCCTGATTGTCGGCGGCTGCGAAGCTGGCCACATAAATGTGTACTCCGCTGCCAAGTTGCTGGCCAACGAGGATCCGCTGCTGGCACGTCAGGATAAGCATACGGGCGCAGTTAGTGGCCTGGACTTTAATCCGTTTCTGAATAATTTGCTTGCGTCGTGTGCTTCCGAATCGGAGATCTTTATTTGGGATCTAAACAACCCCGTCAGCCCACTGAATCCTGGTGCAAAAACCCAGCCGCTGGAGGATGTTAAAAACGTAGCTTGGAACCGGCAAGTGCAGCACATTTTAGCGTCGGTGTTTAGTACACGCTGTGTTATTTGGGACTTGCGCAAGAGCCAGCAGATCATAAAATTGTCGGACACACAGTCGCGCGTCAGGTGGCACGCAATTGAATGGCATCCCGAGGTGGCTACCCAGGTGTGGCTGGCATCAGAGGACGATCAGGCGCCGGTTGTGCAGCTCTGGGACTTGCGATATGCCACCGCACCGGCAAAGACCTATCAAATACACGATCGTGGAGTACTGGGGATGTCGTGGTGCCTGCAGGACACCGACTTGATGGTGTCATGTGGCAAGGACAATCGCATCTACTGCTGGAATCCAAACACCAAAATACCCGAGGGTGAAATTTTATCCGAGGTGGCCACCACAGCTTCATGGTATTCGGATGTGCAGTTCTGTCCGCGCAATCCAGCATTGATTGCCAGCGCCAGCTTGGAGGGAGCGGTTTCCATATACTCCCTCAATGGCGGGACTCATCATTTGGTGCAGACATCCGAGAAAATTGCCGACTCCTTTCCCGGCATGGATCAATTTGCGCAAGCGCCACTTCCACAGCAGGCCACACAAGTTGTCTACCACGACTTGTCGCACGCGCCCAAATGGATGAAGCGACCTTGTGGCGTTGCCTTTGGTGTAAGCACTCCAAGTGAGTTTTTATTAATGAATTGCCTTTTTTAATTGGAGTTTCATCTAAACAGTTTGGCGGAAAATTGGTAAGTTTCAATAGCACGTCCAAAACCGTGAAGGTATCCCAGCTGACAACCGAGCCAGGTGTCGTGGAGCGTGCCAACGCCTTGGAGGTGTCCTTGGCGGAGGCCAACTATGCTGACTACTGCCGGCAGCGGGCAGATAAATCAACAGATCAGCATGGACGCTATATCTGGTATTTCATCAAAGCGAACTTTGAACTAAATCCCAAGGAGGAAATGCTTAATCTATTGGGTAAGCGACTGAACAAGATCAAGAGCGCAGAACTTTATATATCTGTTATTTAAGGTTACAATAAGGATGATGTCGAGGCTAAATTTTTAAAGTTCATCAAAGAACCCGAAAGCAACTCGCAGTCTGACGTGGACACCCTCACGACCCGCATATCAACTCTGACACATGTAAGTTTCCGTTTCATAAGTTATATATTCATAGTCAGTTCAGCTCTTATCTCTTGAAGAACATAAAAACAAACATAAAACATATGTGCTACTCCACGTTATCAGTATTGAGTATTGCGTTAGTTTGTTCATTATTCGTTGTATATTTTTCTGATAACAATTTTCATGCTTGCCAAATATTCTGGTGCTTTGCTTTTCACCAAGCAGAGCGACTCTTCCGAGGTTGAATGCGACCAAAGCACCAACTCAAGCACCGATAATTCGGTAAGAAATCGGCTGCACATATCAAAACATGCTAATTAATTACTTATCGCAATTTCATCAAACTTTATATACTTCAATTGCAAGCACTAATTAATTGTTTTCAATTTCCAGCAAACGAACGACAATAAAACGCCTTTTGATGGCTCCTCAATCGATGCCCAGAACCTGAACGAATTTCCAGCAGCTTCGAGAGCTCAGTTCAAAATACCCAGCGGGGATCGTGAGTAGCAACAAGAGTTAAATTTAATAACTGTTCCTACGGCAGCAATATGAAATAGTTCTACAAGCCGGCCGACGCGAACATATTATCGATCTGCTTCATTCAATTAATTTGTTTCTTTTGCAGACACCGACAGCTTGATCACGGAAGCCATTCTGACTGGCAACGTTGAGGCTGCCGTAGAACTGTGCCTGGAGACACAACGGATACCGGAGGCGCTCATCATAGCTTCGACAGCGAGCATAGAGGTCCTCACACGCACCCAGACACGCTACTTGCTGCAGCAAAAGAACGAGCTGTCCAATGTCATCTCGGCACTGGTGACACGCGATTGGCTAGACTTTGTCAATCACTGCACTGTCGACTCTTGGAAGGAGGCGCTCGTAGCAGCGCTCAAGCACAGCGAGCGCAAAGTGGTCGACATTTGCGAGCGGCTCGGCGATCGCCTGCTGAACGAGTCGACGAGCAACATCGAGCTGACGCGCAACGCCATGCTGTGCTACATCTGTGCGGGCAGCATTGACAAGCTGGTCACTGCCTGGTATCAGCTGAAGCAGCTGGAGCAGCAGAATCACAACTACAAGCTCAACACCAACGAGCTGCAGGAGCTGGCCGAGGTGGTGATGTTGCTGACCAAGTCGTTGGAACAACAAGGCATAGCTGTTGACTTGGCTGGGCGTTTTGCGGGCTTCATATCCGAATACAGTGGACTACTTGCATCCCAGGGCGCCCTGACGGCTGCTCTGCAGTACATAACTACGTTGAGTAAGACGAACGCGGAGAGCGACGATCTGAACGAGCTGCGCGAACGCATCAGCAACGCCGTAAACGTGGAGCACATCCACTCGGCTGCTGCAGCGCCAGCTCCTGCTCCCATGGGCTATATGCGACAAATGGAGCCGCGTGGTTCCTTCTCGAAGCCTGCCAATCCATTGAACCCATTGTTGTACGCGCAGCCGCTCAATCCTTATAACGCCACCACAAATGGCAGTTGGCAGCAACCAGCAGCGGCAGCACCACCTGCTGCTGTACCGTTCCAGGCAGCTCAGCCACCCACACAAATATACAATCCGCCTCAAATGAAAGCCGAGCCGCTTACTCATCCACCACGGCCACTCAGCAACGCCAGCTCTTCGAGCGGTCCACCAGCGACTGCAGCAGCTGGTTCTGGCCTGCACTCGCGTTCCAAATACGTATTAGATCCTTCGGTTGCGGCACCCACCAGTGCATATGGCATGCCTTATAATCCAGTACCAGCTCCGGCGCCTGTGCCTTTCTCTGGTTCAGTGGCACCCGTCTCCCAGCCGACTAGTGTTCCACAGACATTTAATAGCAATGCATTCAACACCAATCCTTTATCATCGGCTCAAGGCTACAACTCAGCTTCGTTCATGGGCGCCTCGCCAAACTATTTACCGGGGGTTGCGCCCATTGAAACAATGCCGCCTGCTGCGGCACCGCCGCCACTTATCCAGAATATTCAGCGTAACCCCACGCCGCCACCAGGCTGGAATGATCCGCCAACTTTGAAATCCTCACGCGTGGTATGTCAGGAATATGCTTTCCATTATCATTTTAAAAATGCTGTAATACGTATTGCAGCCGAAGCCAAGACCCTCGGCGGAACCTACTGCAGCTATACTGCATCCACTATACGGCGTTGATCCTAATCAAAATCAGAACAGTTATATGGATCCCAATCAATATCAGGTATAACAACTGTATGAGTTATATTTTTATTTGATCATGGGCTAACACTCTTATTCTTTTACTCAGGGCGCTCCACCGCCGGGCAGTTCAGCGTTCTATAATCCAGCTGCCAATAATAATCCGCAGGGCTTTGCACCACAACAGCAGCAGATGAATTTCCAACCTGCGGCAGTGCCCAATCAACAACAACAATATTGGCCGGGTCAGCAGCAACAGCAATCGTTTGGCTATACCGAACAGCCAGCACCCATACAAGAACAGCGTCAACCAGAGCCGCCTAAGGAGAAGCCTCCACTGCCAGAGGAATACATTTACTTGCAAACCGTTTTGGAGGAGCTAAAAAATCAATGTCTTAGTGCAACTAACGATCCAGTAAGTGCCGAAAGGCTGCAAGCAATTCTTTCATGGTATTAAATCGCCTTCTTTCACAGCGCACCAAGCGGAAGTTCGTGGATGTAGTGAAACGCCTGGAAAATCTCTACGATTGCTTGCGCGATGGAAGGGTTAGTATACGGCAAATATTCACAATAATTCACTTGTCAAATCATATGCCTTTATTTCAACTACAGCTAACGGCTCCAACGGTGCAGCAGCTGAATCAAATAGTGCAGTACATTCAAATAGCCGATTATGCTAGTGCCCTGGAGGTGCACGCACGAATTGCATTCGGCACCGATTTTGCTCAGTGTGCGGGCTTTATGCAGGGCCTTAAAGTTTTGCTGCAATCGGCAACGGAATTGCACCTGGTTTTGCGCTAGTTTCCGTGTCTTACATAAACCTCCCATTATAATTGTGTGTCTAAATCAAAATTGCGTTTATGTTTGTTTAGTTTTTTCTTTCTGTGTACTCCTGCTTTTTGTTAATGCAGATCAATATAAAGGTAGTTCGCGTAATGAAACGATTTCAAAACTTATACACAAAGTACATACATACATAAATATACAAATATAATTAAACAAAACTTGTTTGCTACAATAGTTTTGGCTGATTGCGTATATTATCCAAGTTCAGCATGGGCTCCTGGCACTGTGGACTTGCCATTGCCGGCGCCCCTGTGCGTTGCAATTGATGCACCGCCTGGGGTGATACCATATGATGATCATAGCCCAGTTGCTCTTCAGGCAGCAAACGATATTTCTTGAGATATTTGTATGAAGCATTCGACATGTTATTCGGACTCTGGGTAAAGTTGTCAATTGAACGCAGTGGAGTTGTGTTGGCGCCCGTATTGGAAGCGTTTTCGTTGCCTGTTTTCGGAGACACGTGCAGCTCATCCATTAGATCATGGATTTGCCGCTGTGGCAGGTATTTAAGAGCCAGCTCATTCATTACCAAGGTCTTATCCGTACTTGGCTTAGACGGCGCCGGACATTTAGAGACTGCTAACGGCGACTGTTTACCCTGTGGAGTGTTGGCCCGGTATCCGGTGGATTGTGCCATTGGTGGAGCAGCGCGTGGCGATTGGAATTGGGGCAGCACCCGCGCCGGTAGCTCATCTTCTTCAACTATGTAATCCTGAACAATGGGCGCTATGCGCCTAACTGTTGCATTACCTACGGTTCGTTTAATATAACAGAGTGTTCTAAGCAGCTATCAATACAGTTTAAGTTAAAACTTACTTTTATTTGGCACAACCATGACACACTGGACACCAATGTCTTTAAAACTCTTGGAACTTGTAAGCTGCTGTTGCTGGACGAGAGATTCATAAAGGCTTCTCAATTTCTGCTGCTCCTGTCGAATTTCTTCCAAAAGAGTTAAAATTTCTCTGATGTCTTTCTTTTCTGCCAAATTATCCAACTCCACCTTGGCCCCTTTGCTATCTTTAGCCATCATTGCTTCGGATTCAGTCTGGGTGCTGGCACAAATCGTGAGCACTTCATTTGCAGCTGAATTGGAACGCGTTGCCTGTACTAAATCCTCTGTGGCAAATGTTTCTCGTGGGTAGTGCAATGGTCCTGACACCGCATACGCATGGGACTGCATGGGTGATGTGCGCTCAGCATCAAATGAGCGTGTTCGTGGTAGATAATTGTATTCATTGCAAGCGGTCGCATTGGTAATGCTGCCAGACGTAATAGGCGGTTGTGTGCCTGCACCCAATTCTGTGGAAAGTACAGGAGAAAAGTTGACGCGAGGCAATATTTGCTTTTTCCACGAGGCAAAACTGTTTGCAGGACGTTGAATAGTCACTGATTGTTGTTGCGGCTGTTGATGTTGTTGTGACGGTTGATGCTGTTGTTGTTGCATTTGCGCCTGTTGCTGAGGTGGTTGGCCAAACAATATTGAAACTTCTGGCACTGTAGGCTTTACAATCTCATCGACATGTCCCAGTGGTATTTGCGCACTTGGCCTGGGTGCCGCTCGTGGCAACATATCTTCTGTCTCAGGCATAAACATTTTAAATTTATCGTTGAATTAAAATTGAATTCGGGCGCGACTCAAATTGCACTGCGTAAGCGAACAGGGCTGCTATCAACTAGGGTTGGATACGCATGTAACTCGTTGAATTGACTACGTAAATCATTACTGCAACCCTAGCAGCTGTGTCATAGCAAAAATAAAAAGAACAAAAAACGATTTAAAACCAACTCCGTCGTTGCGGACCAACGTTTAAAAAAAATCTAGAGAATATGCCACTTCTGGAGAACATCGAAGCCATGACAGTCAATACACCACCAGCGCCGACAGCAGAAGCTGACGACTTATACGAAAATCAACCCGTTCGAGAAATAACACAAACGGATCATCTAAATAAGCGCTTGTTAAAATCTTTGCTGGATTCGATGAAATCCGTAACTGAGCCACAGGCTGAATCCACTGGAACACAGTCGGACGATAGCGACTTTGAGGATTGAAACTTCTATATTTACATTACAATTTTAAGTCAAAGTTTTGGTCATGGTTTAACTACAACTAATAAAAAATATAATTTTTGTTATTAAAACAAGCATTGCAGTTTAAATACGACGTCGCTTGCTGCTCTGCATTGGCGGAGGTGTGGTTGAGGGACTTATCGATTCATTGGACATCGAACCGCGCGTACGTTTAGCTGGTCTCTTTGGCAAATCCAAGGCCTTGGTCGGTGCCTTTTTTTCGCTATCCTTGGCTGCGGTTGCCTGCCCAACTGCCAGTTTTGTGCCTATAAGACGAAGGGTATACAAGTAAAATATTTATAAGACCTTAGCCGTTTTCACTTAGTTTACCTTTAGTGTTGCCATCTATAGATCCAGCAACGGCAGACGGGGCAAGCGGGACCTGTGTATCCGGGGTTTCTTCGTTGGCGTTCGACCCAACGGTTTTTTTGCTTACGAATGGGGCGTAATCCTGTTCTGGCAAACTAAACTCTCGCTCGTCATTGGGGAACGGCAAGTTTTCGAGATCATCTAGTTCTTTAAGTTTATACATTGTGCCCAAATGCCTCCAGATTAGGTCACTGTGCATTTCACGATTTAGAGATTTCGAAAGGCGTTCCGCAATGCAGGACATGTAGAAGTGTTTGTTTATTCCCACTGGACGTAATCCTTCCATTGCGTGAAAGAGCTGCAACTCCTCTTCCGCGGACCATTCGTCCTTCGCCATCGTCATTGCACTACACTGGGGCATCCAGGGATGGATGAGCACACCCGCATGTTTTACACCGATATTTTGCTCACCAAAACTGATGACGATAACATTTTCTATCTACTTGCAACCAACTTCACGTTTCATTGGTTTGGGTGTGTATCTTTTTGTTCAAGTCAAGCAAACTTGAAATTATTTTTCGGAAATATTAACAAAGTATACTTAATAAAAAGCTGGTAATTTGTTAAAAAATACGTTAAAAAAATGTAGTTGTGTTTGTGTGTGTCCTGTTAACCGAAATCGTATGTACATATGCATGCATGTATGTGTGGGTGCGTATGCTTGTCCACAAATTTTGCACAAGCAGAGTAAAATCAATTTTAATTGAAAAGCCAATAATAAAATTTGGCATACTATTATGCTATATTAATCATCAAAAATATGTTTCACCTTTTGCGCTGAATAATTCAAAATAAATCAGCACTAAAAATACATTACTTGACTGCGGGCAATATATTTTTGTCATTAGCATTTATAGACTCACATTCACACATACATAAATACATATACATGCTTACGTTTGGGTACCGTAACTTTGATTTCTGTGCATTTAGTATTTGAAATCTATAGCAATTTCTTCTGAGCTACCTAACACTAAATCCTGTCTAGATCTCATACTACTTCTTTTCAATCTGAACTATCCTAATGTGTATGTACCAGAGATGCCGCGAGTCGGATTTTTCAAACACGACACAAATAAAAACAGTTTATTTTATTTGTACCCTTTTTAAGGCGATATATTATTTCAAAATCATTTTCTATTTAAATATAAACAAATCCTTCATTTCAATACTTTATGCATTTTTAATCCCAAATTTCATTTAATTACATTTTAAATTCGTGTTCTAGTGGTGGTGGGCTATCACGAACTTGTCGTGTCAGCGTCACTGTAGTTTGTATTTTATGTCTTTAGTTCGATGTCGTGCCAACTGTCCGTGTCAGTACGAAAAAGTTAAAGAAGATGTTTAAACAGTTTTTGTTGCATTTGCTCTCTTCTTTTTACTACATTTACAGCGCCCAATTAAGATTCATCCAAAAACAACACTTAAGATAATAAAATTTTTGAAAGCATTACCCAAAACAAAAAAGCACACAACCACCACTACATAATTTTGAATTTGCATATCGTATCTGAGAACATTTCCAACCATAGGCCTATCCGAGACAGCCGTAATGGACGTAATGTCATCATCCCTACAACAGCAGCGTATTGTCGTTGACCAGCTGCGCCGTGAGGCTAGCATCGATCGGCAGACGGTGTCGCAGTCGTGCGACAAAATGAAACGATATATATCGGAGCACGAGCATGAGGATTACCTATTGTCTGGTTTTTCGAGCCAAAAGGTAAATCCATTCCGTGAGAAATCGTCGTGCACTGCTCTTTAAGGAGGTTAGCAGAATGGAGATTCGTTTTATGTTATTAAGTTCTTAAAAAGCACAGAGTCGTCAACACCAGTAAAAGAAATAAAATTATATTGTGGTATAAATACAAAAGCAATATTATTAAACGAAAAACACATATACAAATCGATTATGGCCCAAATGTGTACCAAAGCGTAGGGCTATTAAATATTTAGTACAAGAGGAAAACAACAATATAACCGATATAATCGTATTAAATTCTTAAATAAACTTCTGGCATTTATTCGGAAAATATCACCAAAATTTGTTTACAAATTAGTAAAACCACGTGTACACGAATATCCCAACTTTAAGGACAATTAATGTGCGGACTATAGCAACAACTACCTTAACTTTGAAATCTATATCTACATATATATCAATTCAATATATATTTAATAATGCATAGTAAACACACTCAAATAAATACGAAACAAAACACTTATTTTGGCTACTTATTTAAAGAATAAACAAACTGTTCAAATTGTTAAAACATACCCCAAAATGTATGTTTATTCAAGAATATTATATTTAACAAGTCCCAACTATGTGGATTCAAAACCTATATGATTACTTTAAAAGCTTTAAATTCAGGCAGGAATGCAAACAAAGGAAGCTAGTTCAAGTTTAGTGTATTTATTATATCAAGTTTTTCTTAGCAAAATATTGAAACCTCGTTGCAGTAACGCGACAATTATTTAAATGCAAACATATATAAAAATATATATATCTAAAGTAGCTTTCGTCTTTTTTGATTAACTAGCAACAAAAGGCAAATTCATATATGCCAATCATATTTTAAAATGCAATAATGAACGATAATTTATTTTATAACTCAGATCTCGATGAAACAAAGTGTAAATATGAAAATTGTCATTTCTTCCTGTAAAACAAATTTTAAAGAATGTGTGATTCTCCAAGCAAAATTAAAATTAAATATTACGAAAATTTATTATAATTTTTATTGCACTATCACTAAAGTTAAAAAAGCTATGTCGACATATAAATCGAAGATCACGATCATTCTACAATCAAACAAGCAAGCGCGCACTGTGATACCCTGTACCCAGCATTCATACACAAAAAAACTATTCACCAATACACTCTTGTTTACTTATTTTGAATGGGTTCAGGGTATACAAAAGATTTGTTCCGCGGTTGAGCCTATATTTTTGTAAAGGATAAATGCAATTGGCATGAGTGACAATGAATATTAAAGCTGAGTTATTTTTTTACACTCTAACATGGTATTGGGCATATTTGTATGGTATTGGAATGAAACAAAATCGGTTCTCCCTCAAGAGAAACATTTGAAATATCATCTTCATAACACCATTTAAAAAAAACGAAACATAAGGAAATAACAAATATTTATCATGTCGACATAGCGCAGTGAAAATTAATATTTAATCGGTTCTTCCATTGTTGCATTTAATAAAATAAAAAAAAAGAAGCATTCAAATCGGCGAGCAATATTTGAATAGGGAATCACATACTTTTAACGATTTGTTATAAAGCTTTCACATGCAGTCCTCGGTGGATGAGTTGTCTAGAAATAGTTTGTCAATCAAACACCGCGGGCGCGCATGTTCGAATCTGAGTCACAGGACAAAGTTTTCAATACTTATAGTAGTATTAATAGAACATTCAAGTAGATTTTGAACTCTGTTCTGCTGTCGTGAGCATTCAGCAGAAAATTGTTCAAAATCAAACAATTCCCTGCTTTTAAAAAGTAGGGAAATTCAGAAATTTCTTTGTGGCTGGTAAAACCAAAACTGCAGTTGGTTTTTAAGCTTTAATTGCTTCTAGAATAATTCTCGATTTATTGCTTGTTTCATGTTACGATCTTTAAGCTACTTTTTCATTGTTTTACTTGGATCAATTTGATTTATTAAATAGATAAAGTTTGCTAATAAACAATTGAACTATCCACTGGAGCACGGATAGCCTCTCTTGTTTCTATTGGCAAATTTTGAAATCTGATGATATATATACATATTTACAACTGAAATATACTTACTAAAAGATTACAAGAAATTAATGGATATATATAATTAATGCACGGAATACCTAGAATTGACAGAACACTTTAAAAACTTTATTAACTTCAAATTTGAAAAACGACAACGATATCGTATTTTATTCGAACCAAATATTGAATTGTATCTGCGCATACGCGTTTGAAATAAGTATGTAATGTACTCCAAAAATGAACAAATAATCGTTTGCTTGAATTCCAAAAATAAAAAGCTTAGATGAGTTATCTAGCGGAGAGAAAAAAATTTATTTTCTGCGTTTAATTTACGGGTGTGTAAAATAAGGAAATACAAGATTCCACTTACGTATATATTTATATATCCACACAAACACAGCAAAAACAGGATTCTTATTAATTTTTTATTGTTGAAAAAGGAAAAATCAACGCCGAAGAAAAATTACCCTTTCAAGGCTACAAAATAATACACAGTTATGACTACCTTTAGTAAGTTTTAGTTTATTAATACAAAGAAGCTGTGTATGTGCGAGTGTGTGTTTTGAGTGTGTGTTTGTTGTTAATGAAATTTGTAATTTCCATGTGTGCCTATCTGTATGTAAAGACATGAAATGGATTCTTCGCCATAGGTAACTAAATAATTATGTTTTACATTTTAGCGAGTTTTATCTTTATATTGAAATATTTAACTCTCATCATCACTGCCAGCGGCCTGTCGTGGTTTTGGCCCGCCAGCACGCTTAGCCATGATGATCTGATCCACTTTTAAAATGGTTGTAGCCGCACCGACGGCGTACTTGAGACCCCAGAATTTGGCTTGATACAGATCAAACAGTTTCGCTTCAACGGCATCGATGGTCGTGGGTTTCTCTGCCTCAATATCAAAGCCAACATTCTTGCCCTTCTCGCTGTTGTGTGCCAGATACAGTTGATTGACAATATCTGTGCCATTTGTGCCAGAGTTCTCAGCCAGGGCCTTGGGGAAGACTTCAAGTGCATTGGCAAACTTGCGCACAGCGTACTGGTCCAAACCGGGCAAAGTGTCTGCATATGCGGCCAGCTGTGTCGCCAACTCAATTTCAGTGGCACCTGCGCCGGGCAGATAACGGCCATCTCGAGTCAGGCATTTAAAGTTGTTGACACCATCGTCCATGGCGCGCTCAATGTCATCCATAAAATTATCCGTGGCTCCACGAATAACAATGGTTGCAACGCGTGAGTCTTTGCCCTCATTTCTATGAATTAAAATAAGTAAGTTTACTTTGATCAAACTAAAAGTTGTTTGCTACGCACCTGAAAGCCACAATAGTGGTATCACCAAGCTCTTCGATGCAGACCTTGTCGCAGTAACCCAACTCCTCCTGGCTGGGAGTCGTGATGCGTGGTAGCACTGTGGCATTTACTGCCCGACTCAGGCGACGCAAGTCAAATTTGGAATTCAAGCGAACCGCCATCAGATTATATTTGTTAAGGAAATGCAATGCCATGTCGCCAACTTTACCGCCGGCTACGACAACTTTAACACCCGTGTCCGCTATGGCCTTGATTTGGGCCTCCAGCAAACCCTCCTCGCCCGAAGAGAAGTTCATCAGCTCATCCGCTGACTTAATCAGTACCGTGCCTTTGGTCTCCGTTTGTATTATATCGACGGGGCACGAGAAGATGACAACCTTCGCCTTTTCAGCGTGCGTGACATCACCCTCTACGAAACGCTTAAAGACCATGCCGCGTACCACCTCCGATTTTGTCAGGCCACTGCCCAGAATTTTGCAGATGCGAATGTTGTCCACATTGAAAGTGCCCTCATCGGGCAGTATAGAGACGCAAGCCCTGCTCACCAAATCATTTAAGAAATCCTCCTGCCCATACTGCTTCGACATGATGGCTGAGCGCAGGACGTCCTTGACCTTGTTGACATCGCGGTAGTCCTCGATCTTATGACACACCAGCTTCGGCAGAATCTCCAGAGCCTTTGTCAGGGCCTTCTCATAGCCATCGGCTATTTCAGCTGTGGTGATGCCCAGACGGAGCAGCTCCTCTGCTGACTCGAGCAGTGCACCGGCTAGCACAACCACAAAGTTGGTGCCATCGCCGACTTCGGCATCCTGCATTTGACTTGCCATCACAATTAGCTTGGCGGCCGGATGCTCCACATCTAGTTCGCGCATAATGGTGCCAGCATCGCTCGTCACAAACTGCTTCTCTATGTGGTTGATGATCATTTTGTTCATGCCATTCGGGCCGTAGGCAGTGCGCATTGTCTGTGAAAACTCCTTGCAGGCGCTGATGTTGCGATACACCGCTTCCTCCAGCCCACTATACATCTAATTAATTGGAATACCATGGAATCAGTCATCATAAATGAACATATGCGATGACTAATCACGCGCTTCTCTACGGCATACGGCCGGTATTTTTTTTCTTAGCAATTTCAATTAAAGCTGCACCGAACACGTATAATTTCTTGATTTTTGTATTTATTTCACTTACCCGGGCGCCATCCTTGAGCATTTGAGCCACTCCAGGTGCTTTTGGAACAGATAAAGCCATTTTAATGCACAGATATTCAAGAAACGAAAAGCAGCTAAAGCAAGGCAATCAGTCGGTAACGCGCTTAACCTCAAAGTGTGGCAAAACGAAACTTCTGGATTGCACACTGGTTAAAAGAAAAAATACTGTTTTAGTTTTTTGATAAATACTGCAGAGGTATTTTCGTTGTGTTCATTAAGCAAACGAAAAATGTAATAAGCAGATACATTAATAATCCCATGTGATAGAATATTGACAAAAATATCTGTTCAATTTGCAGCTACTTAGGAAGCCTATTCAGTTGAACCCATACATATTTTTCAGCTGTTTAAAAAATATTTTTAGTATTTTCACTGCTTACCAAGAAAACTACCAAAATACTTGATAATTCTTATAGCTGAGTTTACCAACACTACAGCTAGTGTTTTTTGTTCCGTACGGTTTAAAGAGATGTCGCAGGGCAAGAAGCACGTGTTGGGATTCTCGTCGAATGGTGGGAAACTATTCGCCTTGGTTGATGAGCATGGCATACTACGAATATGGGACACCGAGACCAACGTATTGAAGCAGGAATTTACACCGAACTTACATTTGTCCGGTCCCTGCACAGCGCTCACATGGGTAACAATTGGCGCTCCGCGTCCAAAGAAGTCGCGTAAGTCGCAGCAGCAACAACCGATTCCCGCAGCCGCCGATAAGCATTATATAGCTCTGGGTACGCTTAAGGGAGCGGTTGTTCTCTATTCAATAGCAGAGGGAAAGGTTTGTAGTGTAATATTTTGTTATTTATAAGAAATAATAAATTCCCTTGTTTGTTGAAGATCGAGCGCACTCTGAGAGACGACTGTCATGATGGGCCCGTCACATCGATTGTCTATGATAACGATGGGCATCTGTATACTGTGGGTGTGGACTGCCGTGCTCTTGCCTGGTCATTGGCTGAGGAGCGTTGCATTGGCGAGTGGCAAGTTGGTCCAGAGAAGCCATTGAATATTGCATTTTTGCCAAAGAGCCGAACGTTAGCCGTCGCCTCGCGTCAATTAAAAATTTATGATGTCGACACGAAGGAATTGGTGGAGACGTGCACGGGACATTCGGGCGAAATCAATGCAATTGCCAGCTTTCAGTGCAACAATGATGCTGAATACGTTTTAACCACGGCTAGAATGGAGCGAGTCATCTCGTTCTGGAAAATAAACAAGAAGGGCAGGAATAAGGCGTCAGTGTGTACGCTGCTAATGGAGGATGTGGCCCACAACTTATCATGCGAGGTGCGTGACGATGGGCAACTGCGTGTGGCAAGTGTGACTCGTAATGGCAATATTCACATATACTTACTCAATACCGATAGGTAACCAGCAAGCGTTCAAAACTATGTTCATAGAAAGTACTAATGCAACCCACTTTACAGCCTGTCCGCTGAGAAATATATTAAGCCAAAGGTATCGCTGCAAATTGCATCGGACGGCGCTGAAACCGTGGAACCCATTCACGCAGTGGCTGCCCACTTTGTTCATGACGCCCAACACTCTCACGAGATACTTTTTGGGTATGGCAGCCGTCGCTTGCTGCAGTTCGAGCGGTATACTCCAAATTATGATGAGAAACTGAATGTGATTGTGCGCACCGATCCCAAGAAATTATACACAAAGAAACAACAGAGCGACCAGAGTGGCACAACGAAGGCGCAAACACCTGTCGTCCGACCCCACGAGGTGGAGTACAACAGTGCCCTGCCCATGTCCAAAAAGAAGGTCAAGAACGAGGTGCCAATGGAGGCACGCCTGCAAAGCCTAACAATACAGGCGACCAAGCCGGCTGGTGGCAAGCTCCAAAGCCAGAGTAAGACTCAACTTTTAATGCAAGCCCTCCACAGCCAGGATCACACGTAAGATTTTTTTACCCCTATATTACTTCAACTAACATTCTATTGTTGTCTTATACAGTATGTTAAATGCAGTCCTGAGAACAAGCGATATGAATACCATACAACTGACGTTGGATCGTTTGCCACTGGAGTATATAAGTCCGTTGGTTAATGAGCTGTCGGTGCTTTTACAGGGCAAAGCAGCAAAGTGAGCTCGAACTACTATATATACATCACTCATATATATATAATTCATCTCTCGTATTCTCTTCAGTGTAATTTGTGGCTTACGCTGGCTGCAGGTGTTGGCTGCAACGCATACGAGCGTCATGATGTCGGAGGATAAGGAGGAACTGCGCGACAAGCTGGGTGTCTGCCTCGGCATAGCAGAGCAACGCTTACAATGCATAACGGAAGCACTGCAGTGAGTGTTTATAGCTTATCATATAGTTTCATAGGCAAAATCGATCGAAAAACGAGTTTTTGTATAAAAAAGCTTTTTGTTTTTCACGATGTCCAGAAATTTCAGGACGAGACAACCGCTTACTTTATTTTAAAACAAAATCTAAACTACTTTTTGGGTTTCTTGGCTTTGACGCTTGTCTTGGGTTTGGCGACGGTGCCATGCCGACACTCACAGATTTCCGCATAGAAACTCAGCTTGGCATGCAGGATCGTATCAATGTATAGTCTTTGGAATGTGTTAATTTTAATCGCACGTTCGCCAAAAGCGTAGTACAACGTGCGGTAGCCTTCAAATCGGTACGTTATCATCACTGGATAATATTTCTGCAATACATCCGAAACTGTGATTATGAAACGAACCTTGGCAACGGCCAGGGGATTGGGACAGCGCTGAGTGGGACGCGAGAAATGTGCATCGACAAAGTAAATGGTACCCTTTAGGGGCACATTATGAATTCTTGTGTTGGTCAGCACCACACACTTTGTTTTCGGCGATAGCTCCCAAACTCCAATGAAGTCACGGATCACGGCAATTGCGTTGTTGTACTCGAATTCCCCGATTTGTAGCCAATGATGGACGAAAGCGCTTGAAACATCACTCAGCATGGGTGTCAATGGATAATAGTCTTCGTTTTCATTGACTTCTAGATCTTTTGGGTATTTGTAGGAAAACAATCCGCGTGGATCAGATTCAATTATTGCGATAGCTTCACAGATGGTTCCTTCTACCAAGTCAATGATGCACTGAAGATCAGCATCTCCGCACAGCGGTTTATTGCATTGAGCAACGGCTTGGATTAGATAATCCACATTTGTGCTATTCTCCTGAACGATTGTGATTGGTCCGGATGTTTCCTGCTCTTCGTCCGAAGTTGCGAAGGGATCAATTTTTTCCATTTTTACAATGGCAATAATTTCAAAATGGATTGCACAATTTACTTTAACAGTTTCCAAATAACTTTTATTTGTCTTTATCAGTTGTAGTTTTAGTTTTGTTTTTGTTTGTTACATTTATTCTTGATTTATTTGACTTTTTTAGAGTCTCTGGACGGGTTAACTTGATTATAAATCAAATGAAGCGTAACTCGGACAATCATTTGAATGAGAACAATGTTTTAGTCGTAGATGAGGATCCAGGTAATGTTAATATACTATTTAGAAGTAAGTATAGATCCGGTTTATATAAAACATTTTTTTATCAGATGATGCAAATTCAACCCAGTTGGGCGAAAACAATTGGAGCGATTTGGAGGAGCAGAATATCAATGCAAACAACGCTTTAGATGGTGGCTATGATGATAATGATGATGATGAAAATATAATGGAAGCCGATGATGATTTGGCCGCCGACGAAGAGGATGTGATAATGACACAGAATTCTTCAGATGACGAAGAAGAAGATGAAGACGCTACGAATACAGATGCATCCGCTGGTTAATATATTTGAGTACATTAGTGTTTATGGAAATCAATTAGATTATCCCCTCTCCTGCCCGAAATAGAAGAACTATATTCATAATTTTTTCCAAATACATTTTATGCTTTAAATTTCATGCACTTTTTTTTTACTTGTTTTTACATGTAATTAAACTACATCCAACAACAACATATATATCTGTGTAATAGTGTGTAACTACCGATAGTGAGAGTTTTGCCAATTTTCTAACGAAATGCTTTACGTATAATTCCAATATGCATGCAAATATAGTAAGTATATGTTTATATATATTTGAATTTTGTGCCAATAACAGAAATTTTAGCTCAATAAGTAAGAGACCTAATTGTCAATGTGTTAAGCTCTATATTGTTTACTTCCAATTGGCTTTAATGAAATTAATTAAACCATTCGTCGAGCTGTCGTGTCCAGAGACCTCTTCGCAGTGATCCAGTTCCGGCTCAATGGCCTTTGCCAGCTGCTTGCCCAGCTCAACGCCCCATTGATCGAACGAATTGATATCCCAAATGATGCCCTGAACAAAGATCTTATGTTCGTAGAGTGCTGTAAAAACAATAAATAAAAGGTTACTTAATTGATGAGTGCGTTTTAAAGAACAAAGTCTGCTTACCAATCAATGCACCCAAAGTGAAGGGTGAAACCTTCTTGACAACAATTGAGTTCGTCGGTCGGTTACCCACAAACACCTTGTGTGGCAACAAGTTATCCAATTCATTGCCACACAGGCCCGCCTTAGAGAGCTCCTGCTTAGCTTGCTCGGTGGTCTTGCCCATCATTAGTGCTTCGGTTTGAGCCAGGAAATTCGATAGCAATATCTTATGGTGCTTTCCACCAGCAATAGGATTGTGGGTTTGCGCAGGTGCGATAAAATCGCAAGGAATTAGACGCGTGCCCTGATGAATAAGCTGGTAAAAAGCGTGTTGTCCGTTTGTGCCAGGCTCGCCCCAAACAATTGGGCCAGTGTTGTAGCCAACCTTCTTGCCTGATTTGCTGACAAATTTGCCATTGCTCTCCATATCGCCCTGTTGGAAATATGCTGCAAATCGATGCATATACTGATCGTAGGGCAGTAGAGCGTGCGTCTCGGCATTAAAAAAGTTTGAATACCAAATGCCAAGTAAGGCTAGGATAACAGGTGCCTGTAACAAGAGTCTGTAAATAAACAATAATATTTAAATAGTTTAAAAGTGAGCACTCACATTTTTCACTAGTGGAGCTGTTTTGAAATGGTTATCCATATAGTGGGCGCCCTCGAGCAGCTGTTCAAAGTTCTCGAAGCCAATGGACAGGCAAATGGACAGACCAATAGCCGACCACAGGGAGTAACGTCCACCCACCCAATCCCAGAAGCCAAACATGTTTGCACTATCGATGCCAAAGGCGGTTACCTTCTCCTTGTTTGTGGACAGCGCAACGAAGTGCTTAGCCACCGCATCATCCTAAAATCAAAACACATTTTGTCGAAATACATTTGGATTAAGTTGCTACACTACACTCACATCCTTAGCGTGCTCCAGCAACCAAGCCTTGGCCGACGTGGCGTTCGTAATGGTCTCCTGGGTGGTAAAGGTCTTCGAGGCAATAATGAACAGGGTAGTCTCGTAGCATACCTTTTTCAGCACTTCGGCCATGTGGGTGCCATCGATGTTGGATACGAAATGCGAATACAGGCCTTTACCGTAGGGTTTCAGCGCTTCGGTGACCATAAGTGGACCCAAATCAGAGCCACCGATGCCAATGTTCACCACGTCCGTAATTTGTTTGCCCGTGCAGCCACGCCAAACGCCAGAGATGACCTTGTTAGTGAACTCCTTCATGTGCGCCAGTTCAGCGCGCACATCGGGCATTACATCCCGCCCATCCAGCAGCACCGGGTCCGCACTACGGTTACGCAATGCCGTATGCAGCACGGCACGGTTCTCTGTTATGTTGATATGCTGGCCGGTGAACATGGCATCCCGAGCCGCTTCCACGCGTCGGACCTTCGCCAATTCCAATAGTAGCGTCCAGACATCTTCATTCACGCGATTCTTCGAGTAATCTAACAGAATATCACCATCACTTGGTGTTGGCAGACGCAAGCTGACAAAAATAAAAATAGAGAAATTGTTAATTGATAATTTAAGACAAGTGTGAATATCCAACTAGGCGATACCCTACACTTATATGTTCGAAAACATACTGTTTTAATCTCAGTATAACTCGAATATCATGCTTAAAATAAATATATAATAATATTTAGAAAATGGAGAAAATGTCAAAAAAAAAATTTTTAACGTGTACTGAGTATTATATAGTATAACATATTTGTCATTTAAATTCTTTAGCTAATGTATTCTTTGCGATTGGATAAGTTCTTTAACCTGTAATATACATTCACAAAACTAATATACCCTTGTATACTGATTTTCAATCAGTATAGGGTATACCAATTGAAATAAAATCAATTTTTTTGACCTTAATCAAGTTTAATTTGACATTAGATACGCTCAAAACGAAATGGAAAGGTTGTTGCTATGACCTTACGCAAGGACAAAGATAATCAGACACCTCTCGAAAGATTAAGTGAAATATATTTTCGAAATATATAGCTATCTAAATTGCTTAAAGCATTTTATCAAACATTTTTTCAACACTTTTCCTTACTCTCCAACTCAAAGCTCTTCGTTTTGGGCGCTCAATTGATACAGAATTTCAAATACATTCACACATACACATATATGCGCACACACACACACGTATATAAATGAAAGTGCCGCTTTATATGTAGGTAAATGACCCTGAAAACTCACCTATATTTGGAGAACCGCTTGGGATCGTTTACAAACAGATCCTTAATGACCAGCTCCTTGCTGTGAGCATCGTAAAATTCCTGGATCTTCTTGTAGATGGGCTCTTGATTTAGCGGAGGCAACGTACCAGCCATTTTCCTTTTGAAAATTTCGTTAAAACAATTTCACAGAAACAAAGACAAAATGCAACTGCACTCGCGAAAACACTTCACTTTACTTAAATGTGATTTCAAATGTCTCTGGCTGACTACAGCACAACTTCTTTGATAATCTTTTCTGGGCAGCACGGCCCACAGCGTAGCTCCACAAAAGCGCCGTTGTTATACTAATAGCTTTAATGGTACCGCAATGGTAGTCCTTTGCTTTTACACCCACCACCAGCTGGAAATGTATTCACCTTCAATGTCAAATGAAAAACAAGTGGCGGTGTTGCCACGTCGTGGATATGAGTTGGTAAAATTTAAAAGAAAATTTTGTACTGTAAAATATTAGATTTTAAAACTGTCAAAATTTAGTCAAAACTGTGTTTACGATTGTGTACATTTTTGTTTAAAATAGTATAAAATTTATAATGCATATATTTCCAGCAAAGTGGCAGCGCTAAAACTCTAGGGCTGCCTGTCTATGCGAATTAGTATGATCATAGTAGAGAGCGTACATAAGAGCTTATTTATTAAAAATAACATAGTTATGTATTACAAATATTTTAATACTATAAGTTATTATATTATTATTTTATAATTGCTGATAGGACCAAATTGTATAACATATGTATAATTGTTATTATGTGATTGACATGCACGGTCGTACCGTATCGACACTCATGCCAACTCAGGTCGTTGCGTGTGTGCTCCCTGACCAGCATATGAACAACCCAACACTACAAAGATGGCGACGCGCTCGCTACTTGTTAATTAACATTGCCAGTTGTTTTTTTTTTCGTTCCTTAAAACTTAAAAAGAGTTAAATAAATAATGTAAACAAAATATGCCAAGCTTGCATGCGAAAAATGTGTACAACAAAACCATAATGCACTGCGCAAGTGTACGAGCTGCTTTAAATACCAAGAGTGAAGTGAAACCAAGACAAACATTACAAAGGTAGAGTGAGCAACAAGTAGCCACAACTATTTTCAAAAAAGGCTCAATAATTTAATAATAAACTGCCAAGCAGGCTCAAGCACGGTTTAATAAACGTTAAATGTAGAATGTGACCATATTGAAGTACATCAGAAAACGCTAAAAGGCTTTGCACACTCTGCACACGTAACCTTGTGAATACGCGTAATTCGGTGGCAACTCGCAGTGGCTCCGTCTGTGGCATGGCTTGGTTGGCAGTTGTTGTTTTTTATTCTCTGAGATGTTTTGCACGTGCAATTAAATAACATTCGTTTATTTGCAGCGTTCAACAAAAGCAAAACAATTAAAAACGGCGTCGGGTACGTCAATTTAAAAACAACACACGCAAAATGGACAAAACAACTGGCAACAGCAGCGGCAGCAACAGCGGCAGCAGCATTGCTGATGTCTGTCCCTGTGCAGTGGCTGGGACTGGTGTTGCCACAAATCATCACAACAACGAACAGCCGCAGACAAAGCGGCAGAAGATCGATAAACAAATACGTTTAGTAGCCGCCAAATCTCCGCCGGATATACTAGACGCAGGCGATACAATGGACGCGAATGGCAATAATAAAAGCCATCATTTGTGCTCATCCCTGTCCTCTTCGTGCTCTACCCACTCGCTCTCGAGCAGCACAAACAATTCGCCCACAACGACGCCGTGTAATTCACGCGCCGCCTCCTACGCGCAGCTGCTGGGCGGCGTACAGAGTTTAGTCAACAACATCTTGCCACAAAATAGCGACAGCGCCAAGGATGAGGATGAGGTGGATCGAGCGGCGCAGTTGACCGAATTGTTGATTGCAACGAAAGAGGTGCCCCAAAACAAAAGCAGCAGTAGCAGTAGCAGCGGTAGCAACACCTGCACCACCAGCACAGCAACAGGCTGCTCTACGTCCACAGCCATCGATGATATGCTGGAGTTTGAGCAGTCGCTGACGCGGCAGTGCCTGTGCGGTGTTTCTGAGCGCACGCTGCGAAAGCCCTTTCAGTCGCACTACTCACGCGACTCGAATGGCCAAAAGCGCATCGCTTATCTGCGCGAATGGCCCACCAACAAGCTGCTGCAGTTCCTGTCTAATCTGCAACTGCTGTTCGACATTTACTTGAAGCAGAACGCCAAGGGCTTCATCTGCACACGCATCATGGACGTGTGCGATGCGCTGATACGCAACGATCACAAGCTCATCGATGAGATTATTGTGTTGGCCGGCTATAATAATTCCTACGTGCAATTTCTGGCTGGTCGAGTGCTAGCCGCATTCTTGGTTATTGCCAAGCAGGAACTGAACGACGAGTGGTTGCAAAAGATTGTGGATCAGCTCTTCAACTATGAGCTCCTCGACCAGGCGGCGGTGCAGAAAATACACTTTAGCTTAGATATAATTAAACGAATTGTCGAGTGGAAGGATGTGGAACTGCATCCACTGGATGATGATTATACGACAGCGAACAGTGCGGTGGGCAGCCTACCGCCTCTTACTGCCGACGCATCCGTTAGCTATATGCATTTCCCTGTGCAGGATCAGCCACTCGCAAATAATTACTTTGCCCTGCAATTTCGTGATACGGCGGATGCTGCTGATGCAAACGAAATGAACGATATTTATGATAACGATAATAGTACAACCACAGCATCAACAACAACGGCAGCAGCAGCAACAACAACCAATTCACCCGCCAACTATTTACCACCGAACGGTTGTCATGTGGTGGCCCTCACCGATTCGGAGAGCTTCGATACGACGCATCTGAAGTGCGTTACGATACAGAAATTGGAGCACAAGTGGCCGTCGTTAGTGAAGAACATGTCCGAACTGATGGCGCCAGTGCATCAGGATACGGCGGAGCATTGTGTGCTCAACTTTCTACAGCTGTGGGAGAACATCATTTCGGTCAAAGCGAACCTATCCATAGACGAGACGCGACCGTTTTACGCGCAACTGGACAAATTCGAGCTGCTGCTCAATCACAATTTGTCGTGCACCGTATACAAGCAGATGCTTTGCCTGTTCAACGAGGCGCTGTGCTATGGCTCCACGCTGGCCCTCCAGGATATGCTGCCGGAGGAGACGTGCAAGCTGGCGCATCAGATTGTCTGCCATGTGCGTAGCCTTCGCATACTTGAATCCCTGCCGCGTCGCCAACCGGAGAACATTGTGGGTTTGATTGGTTACAATGGTGCGCCCATCAATTATCTCCATGGCACGCTCCACACCGCGATACAGGCTGGGGAGGAGGCTGCAATGGGAGGCGGTGCGCTGGACCTCATCGAAATGGACAAGACTCTGCTACAGAAGATGGTGCTGCTGGTGCTTAAATCGATAGCGGTGACCGTCAAGGAGATACGCAGCGATTCGTCCGATTCATCAATTGATTCAACCGATTACGATGCATTCCAGGATATACAGCTGATCGAACGCTCCATTCGGGATGTCTTAAGCAAATTGGAAACTTTCATCAAGCAAACTTTAGAGTTTCATCCCGAATGCCATTTCAGTAAAATTCTAATACATCTCTTCGATGATCAAGACGATCATTTAATTGAGGCAATGGTCTGCACACTGGACGTCACCTCAGGGATATCGTTTCGCAATAATGCCTTTCCAGAGCTGGTCGCCATGCTGAATCCTGTATATACATTCCTGGAGTTTCTAAAGATGACATCGAATAGCTCCGATCTGCTGCTGGATCTGCTCGTCAGCAATGAGACCTGCTTCCTGCTCTATCTGTTGCGGCTCCTGAAATATATTCGCATGAATTGGACCATGTTCGTGCACAGCTGCCACAGCTTTGGCATGGGAAATGCAATGCTCGACGAAGCAATGGGTGTCCTTATACGCCTGCGCATGAAGATATCCCGGCTGGTATCGCGCCAGCTATATCCATATGATATATCGCCAGTTCTGCGTTTGTTGGAGAGCTGCGAGAGCTTGTACGAAGGCAATGAGCTTAGTTAAAGTTAGAGCTTAATGATTACATAGTTTGTAGTATAAAGACAACAACACAACAAGCCTTATGCAATTAAAATACGTAATTTATTTTTGTATTTTTAAACGAATAGGAGAAAACTAGCACAAAATTCGATAAAGTTCTTGTAGATTTGTCACATACTTATTTACTTATGCACTGATTACTGATCGCTTACTCGTACTCTGAACATGCATAGACTCTACTTTTTTTTATCTCAATCTCAAATCTAAGCAATACCTAGTTATTCCATAATAAAAAGCCGAACATTGGAAAACCTATCAAAAAGGAATGAACTTTATACATATTTTAGTGTACATCACTTGTTCTTTGGATACATGATGTATATTATGTATATTTCAATTCCAAACAAAGCGAAACATTAATATAGCCTAAGATTGTTTTAAATCTTGCCCTTAAGTAGTTCATTAGCTTATATATATATATCTGTTTATATATATATATTTTGATACATAAATTTTCTGGTAATACGGCTCATCTGAGCAATTTATTAAATGTGTGTATATTATAGATCTTAATAATTGCATGGGCGTAGTTATAATGTATCTTCTATGTTTAAAAATGCCTTAATAATACTACACTTATTAATTAAAAGCAAAAACATTAAGAATATGTAATTTGTATAAATTTGCTTAAAATTCCGGCTCTCTGGGGGAGTTGGTGGGACAGGTGCAATTTTATTATTTAAAATTTATTATGAATTTACTTTGGTATTTCAGTCCCTGGTGACGTTCGAATATGTATTTTGTTTGATAGGTACTTCGGTAATAGTCGGATCGCTGAGCAAAAGTACTCGGTAAGTTTGTATAAATTCGTTTTAAAGGTCATAAACAAAGTTTCGATGCGTTTTTAAATCCTGTCGGGATTTGATCATGTTTAATGGCGATTAATCATGCGCACCCGCCGCTTGGTGTCGGGTGTTTGGATCATCGGCAGAGCACTGGGCGATGTCACCGGCAGGCCCGTGATGCCCGTGTCTGCCACGGAGCCGCGTCTAGTCGCTTCGGGTGTCACAATCGCAGTTACGTGCACAGTTTGATAGTTAATGCTGATGGGGACCGATAAGCGGCGCCGATTGCGGCATGAACGTGGTTCTAGAGGGAGGGGAGGAGGGTAGCATACAGCTCGATTGAAACACTCATATTGTGCTGTATTCATTACCCGAATGCACGTCGCCTGCCAGACGATTATCCACTGCCGGGTGGTGAATCCTTGGATAGTCACCGACCGAAGTCTGCTTGTGCATGCAGCCGCCCTTCAGCAACTCTTTGGATGCATTCGCATTTCCCTCTACCCGCATAGCTGGGTGCCTATACCGATCCAGCGAAAGAGATCGGCCTTCGGTGAAGATGTGGTGTCTACTTTGCAAGATAGCATCTTCGAGGCGAGGATAGAGAAAACAACAACAATCAGTATCATTGAGAAATAAGTGAAATAAAACACAAATTCTTACGTGTGTCTACGAAAAAGTTATGTAAAAATCATCACTGGAGTGCAGAGAAGAGTTTTATTTTTTATATACAATACAAATATACAGATTCATATAGGGTATATATATAAATATATAGTATAGGCACATAAACGTACTTGTTTCACATTCACTTAAAATTAGATTTAGATTTTTAGAAAAGTCAAAGTATATGAACAGAAAGAAATTGAGTGTAAGTAGAGTTACGAGCTTTTAAAGTAGAGTTCAAATAGGCAGGATATGTTTTACATCGATATGAAGACATACATGTATATAAGTATATAGAAAATCAAATAGTTCACAACACATATGACAATAAAAGCTATTTTTTGATTTGTTCCCTATTTTTTTTAATTCATATAGTTACAATTAATGCAGATCCTCTTATTTAAAATTTTGGCAAACTTTTTGATGAAATACCTTTTGAAGCACGCCGATCTTGATGATGCCTTTGCTCCTTCTGTGCGTAGGATTGTAGCGAACAACGACGCAGTCGTTTATCTCCTTTATTATGCTGTGAAAATTCAATTATTAATATTTTTTCACAATATATATTGTATAAATCTTTAGTAACGTATTTTTACCGTTTTATAATGTTGATTAATATCGGATGCGGCTTTTAGCAATAGATATATAAATACCAATGCAAATAGATATATAATGGGCTCAGCTGTATTAGACTTTTTGGAGCTATCTCGTTTCCTGTTGGCCTCTGCGTTTTTAGAGGCTCTTCCGTTATGCCTGTTTCCATTACCAGACTTAAGTTGTTTGCGTCTTTTTATTAGCTGATTATTTGTGCTTCTCGATTCATTGGCGTCCTTTATGGTAAACACTTCCTTGGTAAATACTTCAATTTTCCGGCACAACGGCTGCGGCTGAGCACCCAAATTCTTTCTGTCCAGTTTGTCATGGTCATCAAGATTACGTTCAGTTAGCCCTAATGCAGCAACGCCTGGCTTCGAATAGTAGCTGTAGTTGCTCTGTAGTCCAACGATCATCACATAGACAGTGCAGAGTACGATAAGAATACCTAAAGGAACCACATGATGATTATTACTCTGCCCTCGGCTCAATTCGACTGGAAACCGAACTCTAATATCGGACACGTTTTCTTCAATTGATTCCGTTTGCATTTCTTCTCTTAGTTTAACTCAAACTTCAAATAATTAAGCTATAGTTATATGCGCGCAAATTTGTATCTATAACTACGAGTCGAACTCCCTTACGCTGGGGAAAATCGATAGGAAAATTTGACGCATAGTAAAATTGATGCCGTCTCTTGATGCTTTAGCAAAACAACTTTTAGTAGGAAAATTTTATATACTATTTGATGTTATTATTTGTTGCTTATTGTATATTTTTTAATCTTTAAAAGATACTCAAAAAGAAAACACTGCGTGCTACCACTACGAATACGAGTATGCTTATGAATACAAATACGAGTGCGATGTGCGATTGTGTGTGTGTCGGCATTGTCATTCACAATGGCTAAGACAATCCGCCTGCTTTTCCGCATTCACTTTACTTTATCAGCAAACTCCTGGAAGTTAAACATGTTAGTTGATTGAGTATTTCTGTAAGAAAAAACACAGAAATTAATACTGTTAGAAAATTTGACTAAACTTCCTTTATTATACCACTGATTTCCAAGCTTGCAGATTGACTACAACTGCTATTGTTAGGCTGAACATTCTCAGCAACCGTTTGTCGCTTGAACATGGTAGTGCGAAGACTTTGCTCTGAAAAGATATAATTAAAACCAAGAAAAAACAGTGCGTACAAATGCTCTGAAATTCGCAAGACTTACTGCGACGCAAACAGTTATAGGGCTTGGGCTTTAGGTATTCTGAACGCATTTGTTTTGCGTTTATTTCCCCCGTCCTACAACTGCTTCCCTTACTGCGATCCTTGCGAGTATCGTAAAGTATGCTGCGTGATGGAGATGCCATTATGCTTTGGGAACTTCCTGAATCAGTGCAATTCTCTTTTGCTTCCTTAAATGGATGCAGTTCATGATGTTCCGTAAACGCAACAGGTTTATTTTGATCTGCAGCGATTGTGCTGTGAACTTTACGCAATATGCTGCGTAATATTTTGAATCTCTTAACGATACGATCTGGCTGCACTTGGGACGCACACATAAGTATTGCTTTGCATTCACGCAAAATTCGTACGAAATTCTGCAAGTGTTCGTGACCGGGTGCCTGGACAACCTTTCGATTAACATCTAGCTGAAAATGCTCAAGTATGGAAGAGCCCATTTGCACCAAGTCCTCCAATTGAGTTCTATCGAATTGCTTCTCAGCATTAATTATGCCAGTGTTAAGAATTTGCAAATAGCAACCGACAAAGGCGTGACTGTCGATAATCTCTAGCAAAGCTTTCTTAAACTTGGACATTTCTTCCTTAAAGTGCTGCTCCAAAAGTTCCGAATGCAGATCTGTGGCATTGGCATGCAATGAGGGTATTAAACTCGTGTCCAAATATTCAAACGAGGCGAGACAGCTGCGCACGATGGTTTTTACTAGTAATAAATTATAACTATAAATTTTTATATAAAACAAGAATTATAGACACATACTTTTTACATTTGGCGCAAAGGAGATGGCAAATATGCCAATTTGTGTGGCGCGATCCAAATTTACATCAAAATCGGCTATAAATTCATCTGCAGAAGTATCTGTGCTTGAGCTACGCAATATATTGCGTATTTTATCCACGGAAATCCTTTGAAAGTCTAGAAAACAAGTAAATACCAAACGCAACAGGGCCTCATTAATGTGCTCCTCCAGTTGGTAGAGCGCGTGTTCCAAAGATATGGCCCTTAGTTTCAGATTGGATGCGTTTGCTCTAGAGGTCAGCTGGCATTCCGCTTGAAATTCACTGCAATCTCGCATGACCTGAGAGAAGAGATACACATTTATGCGAATCGAATCAGTAGCTGATATAGATATACCTTCTGACAAAGAGCACTTAACGCTTTCTTATCCTGTTGCAAAGCCACATTGGCAAAGGACAATGTTTGGCCCAAAAGTAAATCTACTTCAAACTTTATTTGTTTGCTTAAAGCCAGCATGGCTTTTGGCGAATCTAGAGTATTGCTAACATGGCTACTGCCTGAATTGTCGCTTGTGAACTCTGCTAGGGAATCTAGGACAGAATCCAGTAACTTTAGGAATGAGACGCCTTCAGTACCCATGTCCGGTGGAGACTGTCCTGTTTGACGATTGCCTTCCAGACATACGCAAAGGCGTTTTAAGCAAACTGTGATGCGATCAATAAAATGTTCATGGCTAGCCTAAAATATAAATAACAACTGATAACAAATACGAGTGCTCTAGTTGGGAGCGATCCATTTTCAATAGGAATAGTGTAAACCAACACAGCTTATATTGACACTTGCCTGAATCCTTGTTCCACTAGCCGCTTCAGTCTGGATAGTTGTCTCCAGGTGCCGAATGCATATCATAATTTGCGTTAGGCACAGGCACATAGTTTCTAGAGAATTATGTTCTGCTTGGATGCTTATGTACTTTTGTAACGCATGCAAAAAATCTAAAAATTGCGCACAAAAATCCTGTAAAGAATGTAAATACAAACACAATCAGACATGGTACAGATGCCGGATTATTTAATTACATTTAACCAATTTATATCGCCAATGTGAATGGATCCAGCACAATCGAGCATGCGAAGGCATGCATCCAGTTTTTCTCTCAGTGGATGCATATTTATAAAATATTTCATTCACTTGTTGCACATGAAAACAAAAGTGCACACAACAAAGGTTTTTAAAAAAAGTGGCTTGCCACCCGATAGTCTGGCAGCACTGTCGCTATTGCATTTTGACATTATTGTTGCCAGACCTAAAATGAGTCTGACGTACAGACGCAGACGTACACTATTTTCGATAGCAAAAATTGTAGTATTCTTAATCCACTAAAAAATCAAATTAATTTATATCGATGCGAAATAAAGTCAACAGCGGCTAATAACTTAAACAACCGATCGCAACTCTCACCCACTGTCTACACACACTGAGAAACTTGCAATACACACGAGAAAAGAACGACGACAAGTGCAAGAAAATGAGCACGTCAAATGCAAGCCGTAAGGAAACGGAGCGCACCAAGCTGATGCAGGAGAAGTGTCAGACGCTGTTAACCCAAATGCTGCGTGACGATGACAATAAATATTGTGTGGACTGTGATGCTAAGGGTATGTGCTGCACAGCAACAAAAATGTATATACTTATCTCTATTCATACACAATTAAAGATGATGTGTATGTGATTACATACATACATATGTGCATATATTTATTGTTAATCCTTTTTAATTAGTAGAGCAACTAATTCATAGCTTTTATAAAAGGAAGGTGGCTCCTTTTGGCATGTTCTCTTGTTATACCCTGCACTCGTTGAAAATGGGCGAACGAGGGTATATTGGTTTTACGCAAATGCTTGTAACATGCAAAAGAAGCATCTCCAAACTCATAAAGCATCAAACAAAGTGCTAAGAAAAATATTATATCAGCTTTAAACTACGAACAGGGTATCATCTTATCGGTTACGCCTGATTAGAGCACTCTTTTTATTTAATTAATATCAGCGCACGCAACAAACATGTCTATGATGGACTATAAGGGTCAGGGTCAGCTGTATCCTGATTGTAATGTATAAGGCTATAACTCTCTCCCAAAGCTGATTTCTATGTGGTTGATTGCGGCCTATTACAAGCATATTTTAAGCATCAACAGTTAGGTTTCCAGATAAGCAATGAGTCCACAAATCGTACCGAGTTCTTTGTTTATCTGGATTTATGTGTTTTTAAATAAAATGACTCAGTGGCTTTCGATTTTTCAGGTCCCCGCTGGGCATCGTGGAATCTAGGCGTATTTCTATGCATACGCTGCGCCGGCATTCATCGCAACTTGGGCGTACACATATCGCGTGTGAAGAGCGTCAATCTGGACGCATGGACGCCTGAGCAAGTGATTTCGCTCCAGCAAATGGGCAATTCGCGAGCGCGTGCCGTTTACGAGGCCCAATTGCCTGATGGTTTCAGACGGCCGCAGACAGACACGGCGCTGGAGAACTTCATTAGAGCCAAGTACGAGCATAAAAAATATTTGGCACGCGAGTGGGTGCCGCCGTCGCCACCCAAGGTCGATTGGGCCAAGGAGATAGATGAGGAGCTAGAGCGTCAGAAGCGTAAAAAAAAATCTGGCCAAACCGGCTTAGGTATTAACAGCATTACAAGCACCAGTGGCCTGGCCGATAAACGAACCTCGACTACAGCAGCGAAAAGTGCACCACTGCCAGCACCACTGCCCAAGCCGAAGCCCCATCAGGTCGGTGGCTGCAGTCCAAAGACGTCGCATCGCGTGCAGAACAACAGCAGCAACAGTGCCGGCGAAAGTGATCTGTTGGGCTTGTCCTCGCCAACAAAGCCGCTGGCATCTGCCAGTGGTGTCCAGGATCTGCAAAACGACAGCTTCACCAGCTTTCTGAGTGCCACCAGCAATGTGAGCGCACTGACGACGCCGGAGAAGACGAATGGCAACAGTGGCGATTCCTCGCTGACAATGTCCAGTCAGCCGAACTCGTTGGCCCAACAGGAGCAGGACTTCTTCAGTCAGGGTACACTGGGCGCCAGCGATAAGGATCAATCGGGCAAAATGTCCAAGGACAGCATATTGGCATTGTACGGCAATGCACCAGCCACACACAATCCACAATTGAGCTTTGGTAACTTTACCGGGATGGCGCCCGGCGGCTATATGCATCATCAGCAGCAGCAGGTGCCACAGCCGACGCATCACCATCACCATCAGTTCATGACACCTCCGAACTCTGTGAGCATGTACAATGCACCAGTTATGGCTGCACCAAATGCGTTCAGCAATGCGCCCACTGGGGCCATGAATTTGGTTGGGAATGTCGGATTTGGTGGCGGTCAATTTCCGAATGCCACCGGCAGTCCGTACTTGGTAGGCAACAATTTGGCCGGACAGGGAACAGCAACAAATTTAATGCAGACTAATCAGAGTCTGCTCGGTGGTATGCAGCTCTTTGGCGCCACCGGAGCACCACAGGCGTCCCCACAATCCCAACAACAACAACAGCAGCAGCAACAACAACAACTTGGAATCGGCATGAACCTCATGCAGCCCATGCCAAGTGGCTTGCCTTCAACTGGCTATCCAGCCGCAACTGGTACTACCGCCACGTCGGTGACGTCGAACCTAAATCAGCAATTTGGCAATTTGAATATCGGCAATGTTTGGCAATAAATGAAGACTCAATGCATTCCCTTATCGAAGGTCCATGTGCTGAAGATTAAGCTATTATTGTTAATGTATAACTTTTTGTACCTAGTACTTGCCGCCAGTAGCCAGTGTTTGTTTTCAGTTATATTAATAGATGAATTCTGTATCCTGACGCCCGCCCCCTGTTTGTTTTTAAGACGTTGTAAAAACATTATTGTCTACAATTTAAAGAGCTAGCTGCATATACATATGCAGTACATATGTATGTTCAAGCATAAATTCTGACTTTACACAAGGAAATATGTACGAATTGTTTCCAATTGTAATATTGGGTACACACTACATATGCATATACATATTAAACTAAAGATAACTAATGAATACATAAAGTTGATAAGGTCGAGATATACATATGTGGTGTATACGTTCATATGTATGTGTACTTATTATATTTCATCCAGCCATACGCATGTACGTTCATAAATACTGGGAGAGTAAGCGAGATCTTTGGGCAAGAGTACTTGTAAGTTATATTTTAATCCTTAGCAGAACTATGTATGTATGTCTTTCAATACCTAATTGAGAATCCGCAGTATGAAATACGTATGTACTTCTATTTAATAAGTGGAAACAATTTTAATAATTAAATATTCATTAACTATATAATAAAGTAATTGAAATAACGATATCATTTATTTGCATTTGTTTTCTTTTTCTGCTTCAAGCCATCCTAAATTACTCTTAAACACAACAGTTGTATATGTTTGATGACTTTTTGATACATCTAAAATATATGAATTTTCGTGATGTGTTATCCGATACAATTCGACAAAAACAACTTTTTTCAAATCTGAACAGATTTTCAGGTTTGATGACATATTAGTCTACATTTAAAATTTATGAATGTTTAAAAAAAAAGTTTTTATTTTTTAATTTTTTTTGAAAAAAAAAATTATATACCCACCAGATCCAGATTTCGAAAAAATAAATTGCTCAAATTTAGAATTTTCAATCGATTGTGGGTGTCACAATTAGTATAAAATACATCGTTAATGGTGATTCTGAGGGGGTCAAATACTTGGTAAAATAAACTATGCGATTGACATGTAAAGCTTTCGGATCCAAAGCTGGCATGCCTCTTAAATTTCCATAGCTTTGTCAAAATTAAAAATTAAAATTTATTACGTCCAAAGCTGGCATACCTCTTAAATTTCCATAGCTTTGTCAAAATTAAAAATTAAAATTTATTACGTTTGATGGCATTTCTGTCCTGAATTGTTCCAAAGAATATTTTTAATTGATTTCCGAGTTAAAAATAAGTGTAAAAAGCAACTTCAAAGTTGATTTTGATGTGATTTTTTTTTTAACCAAAAATCATGTAAAAATTAGTAATTATTAAAATTATCACTTGTAAATTTCCGAAACCTCTCATTATTAATTTTTCTACTTCCATAACTTTGTCAAAACTCAACCGATTAAAATGTTTGATTACATTTTTACCATGGTTTTTCCACTTTATTGATTCCACATCTAAAATGTATGCATTTTTGGAAAAAAAAATTTTCGTAATTTTTTCGATTGCAACCAATCTGTTTAGTCGAGAAAAGTGGCAGAGCGGGCAATACTGTCTCATTGTTTTCTCTCTCACTTGTATGTTTCAATGCAACCCTGAAAAAAAATTTATTCCTCCGATTTCTGTGCACAGTCCGTCGCCGCTTTGTGTTTAACACGTCGACTTAAACAAAAACAATATATATATAGAAATAAAAATAATACCTTATTGCTCTTAACCAAGCTAAGGAACATGGAGAGCACCGAAGAGACGACAGGCTTAAGCCCTGAGAAGGCAAACGAAATCAGAGAGCGCAAGTCAACAGTAAACAAGGAAATATCAACAAGGGACGCATATTTCGCGAGCCTTGCAGAGTGGGCGAAACATGCGGCGGTCATGCAAATGTTTCCCAACTATCTGCTCGCCAACTGCAACTATCCACAGTTATTGGCGCAATTACCATTCACACCGCCAGGCAACGAACATCGTCATACGCAGCAGCAACAGCAGCAGCAACAACAAGCGCAGCAGCAGCAATCGGCTCAGGCAAATGCGCCGCAAAATGCGGCTCGACCAAATTTTAATCGATTTCGCGTATTGGACGATGTTCAGCAACAAGAGATTATCCAAAGAGTGGGCGGCACCGAAATGGTTGTGGCACCCTTTTGGAAGAGAGGTGTTGCGGAGGCAATAGACGTCTTTATATTGTTTATATTAAAAATTATTGTTACGTTTTCCCTCTTTCACATTTTTGAACTGGACTTTGACAAAGATGTCATGCGCAAGAGCTTGGATGATGAAGATCTCTTTCTGAACTTTCTAGACCTCTCGATGGACTTTATCACATTGTCCTCCGATTTGATATTTATTGAATTGCTGACCAAACTGATTGTCTGCTGCTATGAATGCCTCTGGACAGTGTTCTATCATGGTGCAACGCCGGGCAAATCATTGATGAAGATTCGCATACTCTATGTAGAGGCCGTATTGCCGTTGCAGGCGCCAGTGATGCCACAATTCGTTTTCCAAGCACAGCGCGAACCGTTACGTGCTGTAGTCTATCCTGCTGAGACGCCCAGCTTTTGCAGAGCCTTGATGCGTGCCCTGGCCAAAAACCTGGTGATGACTCTACTCTTTCCTATCTGCGTCGTTATGGTTTTCTTCAAAAACAATCGCACAGCGTACGACATTGTAACAAAGACCATCGTTGTCGAGACAAATCCGCAACCAGCTCGACCCGCCGGTGTTGGTCCGATACTGCAGCCTCCACGTCCACATCAGCAGTAGACAATTCTAGGATGCAGAAAGCATATATAAAATGGCGTAGACATAATTAATTTATAATTTTTGTTATTCAAAGGCGGAGTTCACATTTGTTAAATCAGTCAAATTCCTATTATGTAAATAGAAGAAAAACTAACCCGTTGTTTCCCAATCTTACTGGTACTGGTGTGAACTTGGTGTTAAATCCGATTTCCGGAGTAATCAAGATATGTTTGATTACACAACCTAAAGCTGGGAAACCAAGCCCAAGTATCCTTATATGAGTTATTAAATGAACACTTAACTGAGACCGATAGATGACCTATTTATTGTCAGTCTACGCCGTATGTCAAAGCAAATAATTATTTAACGAGTACATTCTTCAAGGATTGGGCCACAACCGCTCCCTTGCCCGGCACATGCAGGGGCGAGCCCTTATAGCAAGCCACCAGGTCAGCATTGGTCATCAGATCAGGTGCACAAGTTTCAAACACTTTTTTCTTCGGATTCAACTGGGCGTCTGGTTGGCGTGTGTAACCCTCGCAATGCACCAAATCGCCGGGTACGGCTCCAGCTGGTGGACTGAGTACTTCAACCTTGTCTGGTGTTGAAGCGCACATAACCATTGCTTCCGAGGTGACGCCACGCATCTTGGCCGGTTTCAGATTACAGAGTACAACAACCATGCGATTCTGCATTTCCTCCAATGGCACAAATTTAACTAGTCCGGACACAACCGTACGTGGTGCTGCTTCACCGCAATCGATCTTCTCCAGGTATAAACTGTCGGCATCCGGATGGCGACCGACTTCAACAATTTTACCCACACGCATATCCAAACGACCTACATCGACTAGAGTCTCAGCAGCGGCATTTGGCTTCTCAGCAGCCGGTTTCTTCTCCTTGACCTTCTTTTCTTTAGCTGCTGCTGGAGCAGCTGCTTTTGGCTTAGATGCCACAGGTGGAGCTTCTGTTCCGATATCAATGTCAGTAGTAATTTTGGTGCACATTCCTTTAGCTCCTGGCACTGGTATCTGTTTCTTGCCATTGCGAATTTCCAGCTGTACGAGCTGCGCCAGGGCCGCTTCTATGTCCCTGGTCAACGCTGCGTTCTCCTCAATCAGCGCCTGCTTTTTGCGCTCCACAATCTCGTTTTGGAGTGCCGTCATCTGAAATCCACATGACAATTAATTGCTATTCGCGTATTAGCGTGCATGTCTACTACCTCTTCATTTATCGAGTTAATAAGCATTTCTGCACGCTGATTGTTTTCAACAATTTTCTGAAAAGCAGCCATGTTTACGCTCTTTCTAAAGTGATCTCCAGTTAAGTTTAATGCGAATCTGCATGTGGCACGCAGCATTTTATTTTACGTTTCAGGGCTGCAAAATTATATTCGGTAGCCTGACATTTCAAAAATGTTTCTCATTTGTAGATAAAATAGTGAAATATGACAAATAAGCTTGAATTTACTATATAATTTGCTTTTCATATAAATTAATTAAAATGTGTTTTAAATTCCTGTATATTTTTTAATTAACTATATCGATAAGTTATTTAGCGGCTGTTATTCTATATTTTCCACGAGATATCGATACTATTTGATTCTAACCGATGATGATTCGTGAGCATAAATATATATACGCAACAATAACTGATGCAAATATAACTTCTTGATATAATAATAATAATAACAGTGAACAAACAAAGTTTTTGCGAATGGATTACGTTTATTGCGGTGGAACAGATCAAATCGGCGCGTCAGAAGACATTTTAAGTACGTCAAGCTAAATAAACACATACACGAACTTGTTGTGTTTGTATTTACATACATGCATATGTGTATAGTGTTCCAAAACTTTCTCCACTTTTATCATTAAAAATACTGTATATTATTGTACATTTACTTAAGGTGTTTACGACACAGACCCAGCACGCAACTCTGAGCACTATTCACCGAGCTTTAATGGCTTCAATATCGGTTCTAGCGATGCCGACTACGTCGCCAGCCCAATTCCAATTCTTGCTGACGGTGGGGAAAATTTCGGCGTCTCTACCGTGGCCTTCGATGACTACGAAGAGCTACTCTGGATGGGAAATCAAGGTGTAAGCAGAAACTATTTAGCCATTCCTGAACCCGTCTGATTTTTTTTACTTTAATCTAATCCACTTTGGCTAGGGCCATGTTACATCGTACTACACGAGCTCCTTGCAAAAGTACACATCCTTCCAAGTGCACGCCAGCGATATTGTGCGCCAGATCATTACAATTGATTCGGGAGTACTCGTATTGACGCAGACCTCATTACGCCACCAAATACGTCGGGGACTTCCAAAGTTTACGCACAAGTGAGCGCTGGATTTCAGTTTTGTATACTACAAATTCCTATAAAAACTCTTCCTATCAGGTCTAACAACATGGTTGAAATGGTGTGTATGCTACAGTTGTCCCCACATCGTTTGGTCATGGCTGGCTTGCAGGAGAAACTAATCGACTTTGACATGCGCAGTCTAAAGGAAACGAGGCTGGAGCATGTGGGCTCCGCTGGCTGTACCGTGCTCCGCAAGAACTCCCGCTATTTATTTGCAGGTGATCAATTTGGCACAGTCACCCTAAGGGACTTAAACACTCTGAGCGTGGAGCATACAATTAAGACGCATACGAACAGTCTTTCCGATTTCGATGTGCAGGGCAACTATCTCATATCGTGCGGCTACAGCGGACGGCAGAATAACTTGGCCATAGATCGTTTCCTAATGGTCTACGATCTGCGCATGCTGCGTCTGATCTCACCCATACAAGTGCTGATCGATCCACAAATGCTAAAATTTCTGCCATCTCTTACATCGCGTCTTGCTGTTGTATCAAGCTACGGACAGTTCCAACTGGTTGACACTGTAGAGCTCAGCGAGCCGCGCGTCTCCATGTATCAGATCAATACGAATGGCAGCCCATGTTTAAGTTTCGACATCAGCTCCTCGTCGCAGGCGATGGCCTTTGGTGACCAGTCGGGTCACATAAATAGCATCACCTCCATACAAACGGCTCAGCCACAGTTCAATGCCTTCTCGCGAAACACCGAGTTCGCAGATGTTGTGCCACAACTTCCCATGGTATCCTTCACAGACACGAATTTCCCATTGTCCTCGGTTATGCTGCCTCATTTGTCGACCGGCACTCGTTGGTTTTCCGATTGGCCAGAAGAGCTGTTGCGTTATGGTTACCATCGCCCCAAAACCATTGAACCCGACGTGCTTAACAAGATGAAAATGCAGGGGCCCATTGGCTACTCGCCGAATCCGCGTACCGCTCGACGAAATCAGATCCCATACTGTCTAATTGAGCAGGGACAGTGTAGTGTAGGTAATCCGAATGCAAACGGCAATACGGCGGTCCCGAAAACCGAGAGTGGCGTCAAAATTATCCCAAGGCGATATCGTAAAGTCGAGCTGAAATATACAAAGTTGGGAACACAAGATTTTGATTTTGAACAGCATAATCAGACATGCTTTGCCGGACTTGAGGCAACCTTGCCCAATTCCTATTGCAATGCCATGCTACAGGTGAGCCCAAAATTATAGATTTAATTCCTACAACTGCTTTAAATGAATTATCTATGGTTCCCATCAGATCTTGTATTTCACGGAGCCATTACGAATGAAGCTAATTGGTCATGCATGTTCGAAGGAGTTTTGCTTATCCTGCGAACTGGGCTTCCTCTTTCATATGCTGGACAAAAGCACTGGTTGGTTTTAGTACGCATACAAGTAACGGCTATTAGATGATGAACGCAAAACTTATTTTAGCTTCAACGCCTTGCCAAGCCAGCAATTTTCTGCGCTCATTTCGCACAGTTCCTGAAGCATCAGCTTTAGGCCTTATTTTAACTGATCGATCGTCAAATGTTAATCTGATTTCGTTGATTCAGGCAAGTATTGTAATTGAAACGTCTGAGTTGGGAGAAACAATTTTAATTAGTTTATGCATAATGCTTATTTACAGAACTGGAATCGATTTATATTGCATCAAATGCATTATGAGATTCTGGATTCGGGCAAAAACGCTGGTTTAAACGGTGCCTCCCAAAATACATCGTTTGTCGGTAATTCTTGATATAGTTTTTCATTCAGGATTGTACAGATTCTTAAGATAATTCATATTTTAGCTGAGAGTATGTGCACGGCAGAAGGTAACACGTCCGCTGAGATATTTGAATCAATCTCTGGTCAGTATAGTCTTAACCCCAGTAACTTTTAAGAAAAACTTGAAAATGTATTAAGCATGTAAATATTCTAAGGTCTGATACATATTATTAATTAATCAATTTTTATCTCACAGAAGATACCGTAAAAGAGGAGGAACGTGAACGTTGCAAGATAAATGCCGAAACCGATATAAGTAAAATTTTTGGTACCAAACAGATATGCATAAACCGATGCATCAAATGTCAGGCAGAGGTAAATAAGAATATTAAAAAGTACAACTAAAAACTTACAAAATGTATTTACAGAAATCAAAGGAAAATATTTTACTCGCCTGCAATTTATCATATCCCACGCACATAAAGGACAGTGAGCAGCATTTTGATTTTGGTAATATCTTAAAGCGTTCTCTAAGTTCTGAGAAAAATATACAAGCGTTTTGCGAAAACTGTAAGAAGTTTTCTCCAACCAATCAGAGCGTTAAGGTGAAGTATTCAAACTATAATTAGTCCGATGGATGGGCTAAAATGAATTTGTACCCATTTTTTTTGACTAGGTAACGTCGTTGCCGCAAATACTGGCAATCAACTGCGGCCTAAACAATGAGAAGGATATTAACTTTTTGAAGCGCCAACTGAATCGCTCGAACGATAGGCCAACTACTGAGGCAGCTTCTTTAAGCACCAGCAAGCCGTGTCGTTATGGAATTAACTGCTCGCGTAGTGATTGCCACTTTATGCATCCAGACCGGTTAGTGTGAAACACATACAATTAATATTCAAATTTGTTGATAGACCTGTATTCAATTTTGATAGAAAATCTCCTTCGCATACGAACCAGCCGGGCAATCTGAACAGTTCGCCAAGTGCGCGTCAGAAGTCGTGGTTTCCACTTGCTTTTAATATGGGCATCAGTGAGACGGGCGAGCTGAGCATGCAATCGCCTACACATGCTACCAAAGCGGAGCAGGAGTCTGAGGATGAGGAGCAGCTGCAACAGCAACCAGTAATACCCAAGCATCACGTCCAACGAATGTATGCCCTTCATGCGGTTGTCTGTCAAATCGACGATGGCACGCAAAAAAATTTGGTGTCTTTAGTAAATGTCCGGCAGAAATATCACACCATGAAGGCGGCCACATCTGACGCAGCCGACGAAACGCAACAGCAATGGTACATTTTTAATGATTTTAGCATTTCACCTGTTGCACCACAGGAATCCGTGTGGTTCACTTTGGACTGGAAAGTGCCCTGTGTGCTTTTTTATCGAAGTGTCGACGATGAACCAGAAACTGTTTCGGTTGGATCCAATGCAGAAGAGCCTACGGCGACCAAAAGTAACGATACAGTAATCAATGCCCCTACCAATCCATTTTTGCAGGTAAATTTTTAAAATTAAAATTTTTAGTTAACGAAGATAATAAAACAAGAGTTTCAATACGTATTAAATTTACTAGGAGATTCTGAATCCGGTACCAAACAATCTTGGCACAGATGCGACTTTTAAACCACTACAAACAAATGAGATGCCACAGGCAGGTGACCTAATCGCGATGGATGCTGAGTTTGTCACACTGAATCCAGAGGAGAACGAAATACGTCCGGATGGAAAGACGGCGACAATAAAACCCTGTCATATGAGCGTTGCACGCATTTCCTGCATTCGAGGGCAAGTTTGTGCACGACATAGAAGCATTGGGCGTCCCTTTAATATATGTTTTTCATTTATAGACAAGGTCCTGATGAAGGTGTTCCATTCATTGATGATTACATCTCGACACAGGAAAAGGTCGTGGATTATCTAACACAGTTCTCAGGCATTAAACCAGGCGACTTGGATGCCAATTTCAGCAACAAGCGCTTAACTGCTCTAAAGTATTCGTATCAAAAATTAAAGTTTCTTGTCGATATCGGCGTGATATTTGTTGGTCATGGTTTAAAGAATGATTTTAGGTAATTTGAGTATTTATTTGATTCCATTACATATACAGAAATTCAATGAAATATTGCAATCATAGAGTCATCAATATTTATGTACCATCCGAGCAAATAATCGACACGGTGCATCTCTTTCATTTGCCCCATCATCGCATGGTGTCATTGCGATTCTTGGCCTGGCATTTTTTGGGTAAGCTCTTGTTATCATATCGTATCTATAATATAACTCATAATCACTACGACAGGCACGAAGATACAGTCAGAGACGCATGACTCCATAGAGGACGCTCGTACCACACTTCAACTCTATAAACACTATTTAAAACTGCAAGCGGAAAAGAAATTTACGATTGCATTGAAAAACCTGTACGACCGTGGCAAACAGCTGCAGTGGAAGGTACCGGAGGACTAAGGGCTTATAACCAAGTATAAAATCCAGTACAAAGCAACGCCGGCCAGCAGGAAGAATGCAAGTTTTTAAAAATGTTATTTTGTAACTGAAAAGAAATTCCATTTAATTTTAAGCTCAATATTGTCTTGAGTGACATGCCCACAATAAAATCAAATAATAGATATTTTTTCAATAACAAACTGCTTGCTATGCCTTATTCAATCAACAATCGATTTAATAATAAAGTAAGCCAGAAAAATCGCTGGAATCAATGCTGGATGAAAAACTTGTTTATATTTCCTATGAAGTATAGTTTGCTGCGACTTAATGCTTGTTTTACGAGCATGATTTGTATTAAATTAAAAGCAATACACAACAGTATACAGTGTATATTATACGCATTTACTTATATGCATGTTGTGCATTGGTACCCGACCTGATCTGCCTAGATTAATTAAACTTGTTCGTTCGCTGGGTATTGCCCGGCCGATTACGCTGGGTAATCAGAATAAAAATATATAAAAAAAAAACAAAAACCTAAGCTATTGAAAATCAACAATATGATCGTATATATGCACATGTATATGTTTGGATGTACTGTGTGGCAAAGATGGAATTCGATTAGTTTGGATATTATCGCGTTAAACATTATATTTATCAGATTTGTCAGGTAATGTTAATTTTAGCAGGTAGCCTGCAATTGTCACATACCTTATAGAAAATATATATTAAATTGTCAGCTCAATTAGATGCCAGAAGTGGTTGGGTTGGTAGCTGTAAGCTATAGATTTTAGAATTTCCCCCCGAGTGCTTATCAAACCGAACAGTATCGTATGGGGAAATTTACTACCGATCGACACCGACTCTGGCGCTGACTATAAATACTGGGGTAGCTTGGTGTCTAAAGCATTCCGGTCAAGCCAGTCGCCGCGACTACAGATACAGTATGAAATCACAACCAATACTTGGATTGAGCTGCCTGCTCCTGCTATGTGCTGGTAAATTAAATTGACCTAAACGAAAATCAAAGCTTATTCGAAATTTCCCCATTGACATCTATTTCAAACAGCGGTCAGTGCACAGAACACATACGATGGACGCGATGGCCCGCACGTATTCGGTCAGCCCGGAAACCAGGTGTACATACGCGGTCAGAACGAAGGTCCCTACCAAGTGCCCGGAGTGGCGGGCACATTCGAGAACTCGCCCTCTGGACAGCATAGTTACAGCTCCGGACAAACGACCTTTTTGCATAAAAATAATGGTCGCGGAAATCCAGGTAACAATTAATGGGGCTCCTCAAACAATTTAACACAGCCAACACATAAGCATGCCATTAATAATTCTCTGCTAGGCTGTGTTCTTGTCAGTGCAGTTTATATCCGCAGACCTTTTTATCTGCTATCCGTGCTATTCTTGAGTGAATCTTTACAACTTGCCTTTCACAGGTACACACATCATAAGTGGCCCTCAAATTAATGCGCAGCACGGACCAGCTCTAAGTAGACAAGGTGGACGTGATCCTTTAGTCGATTCTTATCGCAAAGCTCGTGATGTTGTCGTCAGTCGCCCGGATCGTGTTGTTGTCTCGGGTGGAGGTGGTCCCACCTACATTAGCCGCAGTCGTCGTGACTACCATGTCGAACGTCCCGGTCGCACAGTTGACTACGGCGGCCCAGGTGGCGATTTCGTCATTCAACGTGGACGCCGTAGCCCTCAGTCTGCATTCGCTAGTCGTCCGGATGGACGCTCTGTTAGCTATGACAATGGCGAATTCGTTGCCAATGGATACGATGGACGCACTGTGAGTCTTTCCCGCCAGAGACGCGCACGTGTCCAGGGCAATAACTTTGTTGCACGCGATGATCAGGCCGGAGTTTGGAACGATGGTGTCTCCGTTTGGAAACGTCCGGACGGACGCACCGTTACCGTAGACCGCAGCGGCAATGTCGTTACCTCAGGCAGCCCCAATGGACGTGGTCCACAATCAGTAAGCTGCATGAACAATAATACCAAAAACTGTTTTTACTAACTCGTTCCCTTACAGTATTCCGGTTAATGCGGGGCAGAGCAACAACTGGAGTACGTAGAGAGCACGTATTCCTCGTACTTCAAGCAACAATTACTGTAGCTGAGTTGAATCTTTAGGTAGCCAAAGATTGGCTACCCATCATGATATGTTCAAAAATGTAATAAATTAGTATATACTATTGATATACATATAGTATATATACACACGATAAAGCACAAATCTTCTGTACAATACCCTCTGCAAGGGTAGAAACGCCATTATTTTATACTGACCTTTGACAGATAAGCTGTTGTTTTTAATATCAGGGTGATAATTGCTCTAATTAATGATTAAAAAAAACACGCAGTAAAAACAGTTCAAGAGTTCAAATAAATCGAACAATTTTTACACATTTCATTTTGAAAGGGAAATCTTTCCCATTGAAGAGTATGTAATCTTCGGCGCTTTAAGGCTTGCCTTGTTTGTTAAATGTTCCCTTGGCGAGCGAAGCATATTTTAAATTTAGAAAATTAAGAATTTGTACCAGCAACTGCCAGAGGGCTCTACAGTATAGATCGCATATAGACTACACTTTTGTGTGTACATATAACTAGACAAACAAGTACAAATACTTGGCATTTTCTAGTTTGTTTCTCAGCCTGGGCGCCAAATGTTGTTCTACAAATTCTAAATTGTAACTGCCAGATCCAGTAATAATAATTTTTGAGTAGGGACTCAATATGGACGCAATTTGCCATTTTTTTCGAACCAATTACATTTTGGCCAACTGTGAGGATGCCATCTGTAAGAAGGCTTTCTACCTGAATCTCTCCCATTACCAGATGGCCGAGCTGCCAGCCATAATCGCGTACTGTGAATCGCTCATGAAGCTTTTCCTTAATCAAAATAGACTAACAAAGGTAGGTCCTTAATATGCTATAGATGCAAGTATATATCAGCTGTGTTGTACCCAGGTGCCCGCCAGTCTGGGCAATCTGATACGCCTGCAAGTCCTGGCGCTGGACTACAATAAGCTCGAAGAGTTGCCCGTGTGCGTCTGTCAATTGGTGCGCTTGAAGTTCCTCAATATTAGCTGCAACAATATAAGCCGCTTGCCGCCGGAACTAGGACAGCTGACGGCCCTGGAGACTTTTTGGTGCAATAACACGGGTCTGCGCAAGCTGCCCGCTGAAATATCCAACTGCGAGCGACTGCAAACGCTGGGTGTACGGGGAAATCGTTTGCGCAAACTGCCTGATTCGCTGGGCAGCCTCTCCGAGCTGCGCTGGTTGACGGTCGAATGTAACGAGCTAGACGAAGTGCCGCACACATTTTTCTTACTGCAGAATCTAACACATCTTAATCTAAAGGGCAATCGACTTAATATGCTGCCACGCATATTGATTTCAATGCCCAGTCTGAAATTCGTATTTCTCAATGAGAATCGGATTGAGAAAATGCCAAGTCGTGGAGAACTCGAGCAATTGGTTTTCCTGCGCATGTTGAATTTATCAAAGAATCCAATTAGTACAAGGCCTGAACTGCAGCAACTGGCGCAGGTGAGTTTAACGCACTTTTCAACTAAGTATCTAAAATATTTCATTTAATTAGAATCAAACAAATATTTATGTGGAATCGCCGGATGAAATGCTGCCTGAAACAAGCATTGTTGCTCACAGTTTTAGTCGCCATACGGAAGAGGAGCCAAATGCGCAGCAACAGGAGCAAGATTCGTCGGATTGGGCGAATAGCACACGCACCAGTCAATTGGATAGCTCGGACGAGAGCTCATTGGAGAATACCATTGAGGATTTAAGCGTTATGCTGCCGGAAATGTCGCGTTACATTACAACGTTTTAATATAAACAATATAAAGATATCTTGCGTTCAGTGTTTATTCGTGGGTTTGTGTCTGTATTTTCGGTTCTGTAACAAATAACGTAACGATTGAAATGCGCTTAGGAGAGCAGCTTGTTAGGCTACATAAGTTATACGGGAAATTGTGTCAATGTGACAAAATCCTTAAATTTTAAAAATTTAACTAGACATTTTCTTCATCAGCTCTTCGTCCTGCATGGACATCGCGGTTAGCTTCTTGCCTATCTTTTCGTGTATATCCAAATATTTGGCAACGCATCTATCGATGCAGACCATTTCGCCCTTGCCTGCAACCAGGGATGAAATTAGTTTTAATGAATGAAAACTTCTTTGATATGAATGAAAAGCTTACCCAACTCCGATTCACCATAGCGTGGTGGGATGCACTTCTTGTGGCAGGCGTTTGTCATGCGGTTATATAAATCCGACATCATTTCAATTTCCATTTCTTGCATCAGCTGCAATTTTGCCTGATCGGCCACGCTAATTTGGGGCATTGCCATTTTTATAGATTTTTATTTGTGATGATTTGTTGTTGAGGTATGTTGTTGGTTATGTGTTTTTTATGCTTAATCAAAACGCCTTTCCGAAATAGTGTGATCGTATTCACCGTGATTTGCCTTTTTCATGCGCTCTCTTATACGTAACGTTTCAAACCGTCGGCCTTCAACTGATCTTTTGGACAAAACAAATGCGTATACACCACCAACGGTTAAAAATGCCCTAATGAACACACAATTTTATTTCTGTTACAACGTCAAGTGTTATTACACGTAATGTACGAACCAACAAATAGCAATTCGTCCAGCGTTTCCAAGCGGCATTGTCAATATACACAGTGTGACTGCGATTGGCAACCATGAAAATATCCTAATTTCAATATAAAATACTAAGTTTCACACTCAGCTGACATTGTGGAGTTTGACATTATCGATTAAAAACTTATCGATATCTGATTATAAAAATTTGGTAGCAATAAAATTTAAAATTGAATTTATTTAAAAGAAAAGTATAATTACATTAAGAATAGGCTTTTATTGACTGTGCATCACAAACCGTTCTATTTATATATGTATGATTATTTTGATGGTTATGTGTACAATCTTTAACAAAAAATAATCATATTAGAAGACTAATAAACAAAAATAAGAAAATCAACAATTTAAGTAAAACATTATGAAATAAGCGGAAAGAATAAAGTTAATATTCGGAGCTATGCATTTAAAAAAAAATTTTGTTGTTACTATGTCACTATGTCCAAATCACAATGGTATTCTAAGTAAACAACTTATATCGAAAACATATTATGTACACAGTACAAATACCATTAATAAACTAAATTATGTAGGAATGTGTTTATATGTACATATGCAAGTATGTACTTGATTATTGCACATGAGAGGTCATGCATTTATCACTAAGCGCGGCAGCTTTTAAAAGTCTAACTGGGCTTCACGCCAAACCAACTCATTTTCCAATTAAGCGTATCGTGCAGCAATTTCTCTTCGTCTGGGGAAAGCTGCAGCAGCGTGGAAACGGCCCGTACCAAATGGCGCGCCTCGACCTGATAACAAGCGTATATATTAAACTAGCTTATAAAAATATTTAAATATTAACATTACCTCTCGGCTGGTTAAAAACTTGACAATCACATGTTTTAAATACTTAAAATTTACTTCATCCATTATAATGCAATTTGGTTTGTTGTCCGATTGGAAATTCTCCACCGGCGCATTGGAAATTCTAAAGACAGGTATTACTTGATCCGTATCAACATCAATTGTTGCCGCTTGCGAGCTACGAAATTCTTTCTGCAGGGTCTTTTTGAGATCGCTTAAGCGTTGATTTAACGTTTTTATTGTCTGCAGATTATTAGAGTAATATAGCTGTTAGAGATTCTGTATGTGATGCTCACCTTGTTCTTTTCAACTATTTCTCGTTGTGTCAGCTCGTATTTGGCTTGATCTATTGCATTCTGCTGTGCGGCCTCGTTGAGTGATTGCATTGCTTGACGGGCTTCCTGCACATCCTTCTCCAGCTGCTTGTTCTTGTCGTGCAAATCGTTCGAGTCGGTTTGCTCCATGCGCAGCTCTTTCTTTAGCAGTTCCTCGCTCTGCGAGATTTCCGCATTGCGTAGCAGGGCAGTCAGTTTTTCCTCGCGTTCCACTTCCAATTTCATTTGGGAGTCAGACAGTTGTTCCTGCTGCTCCGTGATTTGTGTGCGCAGTTTGTGGGCTATTTCCTCGGCATTTTTAACATATTCGCTGAATCTTTCGTCAGCGGTTGAGAGTCGTATTTTGAGATCTTTAGTTTCGGCTGCCAATGTTTCCTAAGTTTAAGGCAAGTTTTCATTTTAATTTTGGAATAAGACTTTGGTTTTTCTCGTAAGCCGTAAAATCAGTTTAATAGGAAACGATTATGTTCAGTTATGAATTATAATACAAAATTGTTACTTGTTAAAACAAAATACTACAAGGTATATATATAATAAATGATATTATTGTATTAAACAATTGGGAAGTGTTAATGAAATTTACGAGCTAACAGAATATTTGGTTAGTTATAAAATTGAATAGACATGCCATTAATACGTGTGTGTGTGCGTACGTGTGTGTGTGGCTGTTAAAGGTTCTGATAGATACCACTGTTAACCGCCAACATCGGAAGAGATACTCACGGATTTGTTGCGCTCGAAAAGAATTTGCTGTTCGTTCTCTTCGCGGCACTCTTTTAATGCTAAATTTAATTCATCGACTTCGTCTTCCAATAATTTAATCTACAATGAAAGAAATTTAATTAAAACATTCTAATCAATCTAATTATGCTCTGCCATGCCTTATCGTCACGTTGCTTTATCTCGCTATTTGCCTTCTCCAGCTCAAATGCGATTTGTTTACGACTCTCAATGGCCTCATCGCGCGCTTTTAGAGCCTTGCGCTTCTCGGTGGTCTCCTCGGCTACCTGTTGTGACAGGCGACTCACTTGCTTCTCTAGCGCATAGTTTTGGCCACTCCATGAGCTCTTTATGTCGGACAATTGCAAATGCGTCTCCTCTAAATGCTGCTCCAACAGTTTGTGCTCTTGCATAAGCGCCTGCACTTGTTGATCGTTATTCAATTTGGGCAGTGCTTCCAGACGCGTCTCTTCGACAATTTTCATGCGCAGCTTCATATTACGATTATCTTCCTGCACTGCAGCCAATGTCGTGGTCAATTGAATCTTTTCCTGCTGCGTTGCATGACGCAACTGTTCCAGCTCGTCGCGCAGATCTTCGGCTATGGGCTCCAGCGTACGCAGACGTTCCAGTTCTTGGTTAAAGTTCTCAATCTGTTGCTGGTACTGTCGTATGGAATTCATGTGATCGACGGCTTCCTGTTCGCGAAAACCCAGCAAGCTTTTCAGCTTATCAATTTCGATTTGCTGCAAATTCTGTATCTTCTCCTGTTCCTCGCAGTAAATGTCTTTTTGTGTCTGAGCCACTCGAACGCTTTCCAAGAGAATCTCATTTGTCTTGTCTACTCGGGTCTTCTCCTCCTGCAATTGCTGCAAATTTTGACTGAGGCTGTTCGCTCGGGAAGCAAGCTCATTACATTGGCTCCTTAGCTGACACAACTGTTCGGACTGCAACAACAACAAGAAATATTAGCAGATGTTTATTTATGTTCCACATTTTTTTTTATAAATATTGTGTTTGCATTGACTTCACCTCATTGTAGACCCCGCCTCCGCCCACTTCATCAGCTACGTTCGAATTAATGCTCACACGTCGACTACGAGTACGATAATTGTTATTGTTGCAGTTGCTGTACCGTTGATGCGACTGGGCTGTTGACGTGGACACATCTTCTCCAGTTTCCTCCTTAATTTTGTTTTTTAACGTTGCAAACATTTTTGCTGTCTTTCGTTGCCACTTGCCAATTTGGTTTCGTTTTAGGCTCAAAATGAGCGGAATTATGTATGTAGTTTATCACGATGCGTTACACCAACGTGGCGGCAGCTTGTTTTTTTTTTATTTCATTGCTCCAGTTAATTTCTTGTGTTTATGCTTATCAAAGAAATGTAAATCTATTTAAATTTGCAGTCTATATGGGTTGCTTATTTTTGCTGCAGAGCACTACGTAAAGTTAAAGCTTGCCACCCTGTTAGCTTTTTATTTATCAGGCAGGGCAGATGAAAAGTTGCCACTTTGTGGCGCCCACTGTATTTCCAAGCAAAACGCCCGCGAAATCTTAAAAAATTTTTAAATAATTTAGTTTAAAGCAACTGCTTTCGAAGCTTATTTTGTGTACCATTAGTTCCTAAAGGAACGTAAATCTATTTAAATTTATGGCTTTAAAGCACTTCGTAATGAGAGCTTGCCACTTTGTTAATTTTTCGTATATCTGGCAGCACAGCTAAAAAGTTGCGTCTTATCGATAACTTACGAAAAATAGACGCCTAAAACATCTGACGAGAGCGCGCTAAATTTTTACAATTGTTTAACATTTCATTTGAATAGTTGTTTTAAGCAGACTTTTTTAATTTGTGGTTTTGGAATATTGAGAAAATTTGGAGACAATGGATCAGGATCTTTCCAAACAGACGCCACGTGATTTTTGCAATAGTGACGGCATGTGTACTTCGTCCTTAAGGGAAATTTCTTTAATTGAAACTGTGACCAGCTTTCTGGAGGAGAACGGAGCGGCAGAGGTCGATCCGATGGTTTTGAGGAACTTGGCCGAAGCACTATCCAAACGCATTGACACAGATGAGTGAGTACCGTTTCAATTTATTCTTATTGTGCACGCATATATGCACATACACATGTACATCTGTACATATGCATGTCTGTTTCGACTGCGCCTTTGAAGTTTGTTTGGCAATGCAATTAATTTGCAAGTGCACCGCGCACTTTGGCTGCGCTCCAAAACTAAATTTGGATGATTGTAAATAAAGCATGCACTGCTTCGTTAGCTCACTTAAAAAACACACAAATTATCTAATTACTAATGCCAAAATATCCATCCAAATGCGAGCAGAAAGTGGAGGAAAAAGATCAGCTTCAAAAGATCATAAAAACATTGGTGGAGCAGTGCGTACGCGCTCTTTGGCAGGTCTCATTCCATGGATGTGTGGGTGTGTGTGTTTGTAAAACTCCCCTCACTTGCCTGTGAGCCAATACATCTTCAATTCATTACATGCGTACATATCCACCCCACTTTGAATCGAGACAACCCAACAGTGCCGTAAACCATATGGTTGGTGGTGAGTAGCGGCGCGCGCTACGGAAAATACGAGCAACATCTGCCGTGCATTTGTGTGTGTGTCACGCTGAGCGCGTTTTCCTTACGGAGCGAATGACCGAGCGAGCGAACGAACTGGCGGTTGGGATGGGATGAATGGATGATGCTGCCTACTGCGGATGGGTTTTTCTCTCGTTATGTTGATGCGTATTTTCAGTTCTGTTCTGGCGTTCGGTTCAATTAGACATATATGTGAGGAGGAACTATAATTTGTATTTGTATTTTTGTTCGTTTGTTGTGATTGTGCTTCGTTAAACGCCTATCAGTCTTTCTCTTTGCACAATACAGAGATTCAAATAAAAACAGCGTAAAAACACACAAATAAACTCAGTGCGGGTCGCGCTTAAGTAAATAAATACATATATGCAAGCATACATATGCGCATGTATGTATGTGTAAATATGCAACAACAAAAGTGAGAAGTATATTATATATACATACATATATGTATGTGTTATTTTTTAATGATTGTGTGTTATGTGTAGATAAAAATCGTAAAATATGCATGATGAATGCGCTACATTTGTGTAAAAAAGACTAAATTCTTATATATATTTATATATACATATATAGTATATAGAATATATGTATGCATGTGTGTACGTGCCTCGTCTTGTTGATTTTTTTTGATTCGTTGTTGTTGCTGCTGCGTCTATATTTAGTAGTGGAAAAATATAGTGTAGCATCTTATGGATATGGATGTACATATGAACGTGTATATAATATTTTCAATTGCCTTTTGCATTGTCAAACTCTGTTAATCGAGTAAAAACATACGCATATATACAAAAGGATATAAAGTTATAGTCGTTTGATAACCAATTGATTTCAAGGACAAATACATTTTTTTATAAGTTCTATTTACGAAATATTTTTTTCTTAAACCATGTTAAATGAGATTTAATCTTTATTGTTTGTTTATTTAAAATTAGCGTATATATTTTGCAAATTTATCAATATTTCGACGGTTTTTTTATCGAGCGTTTACTGTAAGTCGCAAGTTGTTAAGTTTTCTATACACTCGTTTATCGAACCTTTGTTCTTTGTTTTCATCCCTACCCCCTTGCCGTATTTTTGTAACGCCATCAAGTTCCGTTTTGCACCCCCTAAATTCAGATGTCTGCAGTGCAGCAGGCAGTACAGTTTTCCCTCTTGTAGAATTTATATGCATGTACACACATGTTTAGGCACTTGAACGTACATCCGCTTTTTCGCAGTGCACGCGTTTCTTCAAAATTAGTTCAGTTTAGAATGCAAAGATGCATTCGTTTATGGGCAAGCCTCACAATCAAGTATCTTGTTTACGCTCTAGCTTAAAGCCCGAACCGATTGGGGATTGTTTTTAGACTGCATTTGCGACGTGTTTTGGCGCCAATTGTTGTTAATTATTTGCACGGCCTTATATTTTTAGTACACATACACAAACCGTTTTGTCCTGATTGACTGATTAATGAAGCTGTGAGAAACAGGAAGCTTGAAATTAATGAAAATGTGCTGCAGCGATAGTGATGAAGACAGAAGTCAAAAACCAGGTATTGTTTCTACTATCTAGAAACTGTCGGCTGATTTCTAATTTTTGTTTTTCTAAATACAATTAAGGCACTTCAGGTAGCGAGCATTGGCTGTGCACCTGAGGCAGGACACATTTTGTGGCATGTGCGACAGCTGTAGCAATTATTATGTGCATTATGTGCCTACTTATGTGGGTCACAAGTTAACACCTGTTGTGTGTGTGTCCGAAATGTACATTTGCAGTTCTCAACACGATGCAACAAATACATGCATGTGTGCAGCTGTTGTGTATGCCCATTGATTGCCACTAGAAACCGTTGTAACCATAGCTATGGCCGAAGTCTAGTGTGCCAAAACAAAGCGTAGCAACAACAAGTGTGGCCGACAAATGGCCAAAATTTATTTCGCTCATAAGTTGCATTTGGTATTTGTGTTTTTGCTCATTTCCCAAAATAATTCATAGTGCGTTGCAATAAAAAACAAGACCTCACGTGAAATACGTGGCCCACATGTGTCGTCGTCGTCGTCGTCGTCTCCGTCTTCATCGCCGGGACTGCGTCCGCTGCGCGAATTGCAAAAACGTAATAAGAAAAGTCAGAAAGAATAATAATCTTTAAATACCCTTGCAGATGTGCACTATACCTATATATTAAAGGGCATTATTAATGAAAATATGGTAGTAGTATTATATTATTCTTATATGTTGGGAGAGTTGTAAACCTCATAAGAAAGAACGAAAGTGGTTTATATCAGACTAAATTTTTTATCGATTGATAAAAGTTTGCTCAAATATTAAGATCATAGTTCAGCTAATCAACATTCGTTTATCTTCTTTTATATGCAACAATTTTTTTTACGATTAGTAGTTCCTTTAGCAGATATTGATCAATATTTTATTATCAAGTTTGGTTAAAATTTTTGTATGATAGTTCGTAAGGTATCGGGATCCGATACGGCCGATTTAGATATGATCTGGATTTAATATCCTTCTATGCTACGTTTTATTGGACAGACCGTCCACAGCCAGAATCGACTGTAGATGCAGATCATGTGTTACACCTTTTGTGACAAAAATGAAATACCCGCTGCTAGACTCTAAAAAAACATGTATCTATCATAGACCCGGCCTAAAATTTTGCTGATAGCCCAAAAAAAAAATAATAAATAAAAGAAAATGCAGCTAAACATCCATAGATACAAAGTGCTGCGCCGCATCCCAGATATACCTATATATACCTATGTATATGTATGCGTGTACGCATTTAGTGCTCCTGAGTGATGCGCCATGATTTTTGGGGACATTTGCCTCCCAAAACATGCGCCGTGGTTGGCAGCAAATCGACGCGCCAATGACTCATTAGACGCCGCAAGCCACAAATATATATGTATTTATATATATGTATGTGGTGTAAACCCCAAAGTACTTATACCTGCAAGTGAAGTTGCATTTATAGAATGGTGTGCCGCAAGTTATTTAGGATAAGCGCAACAACAACAACAAAAAGACTGGTGACGCATGCATACGTTCTTAATTGAATCAAATCATATTTATATATCGTCAGTATATTAAGTCGACTGGAGTGAACAATACCTGAAAGCAACGCTGAGTTAATGTCAAAAATCATCTATACAAAATACAAAATATTATAATGGCGGGCCTATTTCGTACCAACTCTCTGAACAATACAAATGAATCCCCAAGATCGCCATTTAAACGCTATTCAGTTTGTTCTGGAGCTGGTCCCAGTTTTTGGTAAGTTTCTTTCAGAGTCAAATTATATATATACGGGTTAGATTGCTGCTAGATTATTCCAAGTTCAGAAAAAAAACTATAATCGTTGTCTGGCTCTGTAATTAAATAGTTTATTTAAACCACATTTTTTTTATATTGAATTTACATATAAAACTTGTCGTCATTTTATATTATTCGACTGAAGTGACTTTAAAAGTCCCATTGAGCTACAAAAAAAAATAAGGTGTGCCATTTCTATTCTATGCAAGAATTTATACGCTCCACTAAACGCGAGTCCAAATTTTCGGCTACTGTTTCTATATATCCGCCACGTAACCTTCTATATGTGTACATGTATGTCATTTGTGCACATTGTCTCTGTTTAAATTTAATTATCGCTGAGTTTGCTTCAGTAACTAGATGAGAGCCCCCAATGTACGGGCTATCTGTGTGAAAAATAAGATCTATGGATGAATAACTTTTTAGAAATGTATCTTTAGGTATCAAACAAACCTTTTTCTCTCGCTCTCGCTCATGTCATGTCATGTTAACAGTGTTAATATCTATATATAAATATACATAAATATAAATGTCACTTTCTACGTTTAAATTAAGCAGTCATTAAGATTGCTCATGAAAATTGCAATGAAAGGCGTATTCCAGATTAATGACCCCTTTGTACTTACTTAATCTCGATCTCACTAGTTGCCTCTTTCATACTTTCACTCTATCTCTCTCAGATATTTTCTTACTCTCTCTCCAGTAGTAGTGTCTCTTCCTCCCTTTTTATTATTTTCAACCTCTGCCTTATCTTTCCATCCTTCTCTACCAAAAACATACTGCCTTTCTCTTTCTCTCACAGGAACACTCGCTTATTCTCACGCCCTCATAGTTATTCTAAAACTTACTCTCTATCACAGTTTCTGCTTTCATTCACTCTCCCAAACACTAATTTTTCCAACACTCGGCTCGAACCCACTTGAATTCATGAGAATCACCAAGAGAGGCATTATTAATGTTGCGGAAGTGTAGTGGGCTACGGTATCTGCAAGTCGTTTACTTTGGTTACTGTTTGATTTATTGATAGATTTCTTATTCATTTGTGTGTATAGCTATCTATCTATACGGTTTATCTAAACTACCTGTTAATTATGGGTGCTTGAAACAACGTCAAAACAATTCAAACCTGTTTAAATTGACCTCCTGACTAGAGATGTGAGCGTGATTTCAAACGTGATTGCGATTGCAAATGCCATAAACGGATGGCAGATAATTTAAATTGTGACGTGATTTTATCAAATGATGGGTTATAATAAAAAAAAACTAGATACTTTTGATGGATGTAATATGTTTATCGCGTGCTCCATCAGCATGTCACGTTGAGCCGGCCATCTCTATACCTTGCCGTGGGGTACAGGTGATTGGAGTTGGCTTGAGACTCGCAGCGCTGACTTCTCAGTTAAATCGTGGCTAAAAGCCCCGTTGGATCACTGCCGCTCTAAGCACAAGCTAAACATGGATGGTTTCGCACTTAGGGTTGGCTTACGGATGTGCCTGCTGCTCGTATCGCCCATGTTGGCGCTTCGCCTGCAGCGATGCGATTTGGCCGGTCAACTCTATATATTGGACGTGCCCAAGGCGGAACTTGCCCAATGGCTGTGCATAGCCGACTTTGAGAGTCGCTTCAACACGCACGTCGTTGGCCAGGGCAACTCGGACGGCTCCCGGGATTACGGTCTGTTTCAGATCAGCGATCGCTACTGGTGTGCGCCGCCAGAGGCAACTCCCTACCATGCGTTCAACGAGTGCAACGTCAACTGCACGGAGCTGCTATCCGACGATATCACGACGGCGGTTCGATGTGCACGGCTTATCAGAAAGCAACAAGGTTGGGCAGCCTGGTCGGTCTACGAGCAATTCTGCAACGGAACGCTCGCGGATGCCGACAGCTGTTTCCAATCGAACATTACTCAAATCACAACAACAACAACAACAACAACTGAAAACAATTTGGAGACTACGACCATTTTAACAGAAACGGATTGATATTTTGAATACTTAGCAAGCATTTTTACAAAACACTGCCACAAACAAATATTTTGTAGAGTTATAGATGAATATTAAAGTACATTATGCAAGCTAATTGTTTTATTTCACCAACGTTACTATAAACTTGATCATTTGGCATCAATTTTTTTCGATTTGGCTTTGACATTGTTTTCAATACACAAAATGGTTAAAAACGAAAGATACATAAAAAAATCACAACGTTTTTTATGCAATTTTCACACTTGGACAGTCCTTCATGCTAACGGCTCTAATCAATTTTTATGATTTTTATTTGCAGCACAAGTCCCGGTGGTCTACACGATGTAACCATGGAGAATTCATGTAAGTAGAAAAAAGAGTAAAAAGTATTATTTATACAGACAATTGGGGAAAATCACTTGAGCAAAGAAAGATTTACGAGAATGTGTTCTGAGCTTATCAAATTTTGAAAGAACTTTTACTGTCAGCGTTTTTACGTTTTCGTTCCCCATTTTTTTTTTTTCGGTTCTCTGGGGGCAACTGTATGTTTAAATTTTCTGAACTACTTGTCCGTGTGTATTATGTCAACACAAACAACTATTTTATTAGAGTTTAGTTGTTAACACACCCGTAAATACTATATAAAAATCAATCACTCAGTTTCCGTTAATATATTTTTTATTTATTGCCGGAATGGGCAAGAACGGCATACTATCAGCAGTATCGCCACGGACGTCGACCACAAACGGTCTAAGCATGATTGATGGTTAATGAAATGCCCAGTTTTGATCAGAATTTATGGATTTAACTAACGATTGTGTCCTTTCCCCTTTTAGATACCAGTTTTGATGCAGCGCGTGCGCCGGGCGGTATCCATTCGCCGATGCAGGGTCGGTCTGTGCGCGAACTTGAAGAGCAGATGTCGACGTTGCGCAAGGAGAACTTTAATTTGAAGCTGCGTATCTATTTTATGGAGGAGGGCCAGCATGGTGCACGCGGTGCTAAAGTTGCGGCCGATTCGCCCTCCAAACAGTTAATTGATTCGAAAATAGAGATTGAAATACTGCGCAAGAGAGTCGAGGAGAAAACTGAACTTTTGAAGGATGCGGCTCAAGCAATATCACAGCATGAGGAAATGCAAAAGAAGCGTGACATGGAAAGTCAAGTGATGATTGAGCAAATGCAGCAATATATACATCAGATGGAGGTAAGTGAACAACGTATAAAAATTTAGTAAGTATCTATATTAAAACTGTACCTTTTCTTGGGAGCAGGCAAACGCCAAGCAAAAGGCAGCCAAAAAGTCGATGGATGCCCTGAATGTTGAAAGGTTCAAAACCCTGGAAGCCGAGGTATTAAAAGGAAATTATTTTTCATTGTATATATATGTAATAGTCGACCTTATATATATTCCAGGTGCTTAGGTTAGAGAACGCACTGCTCGAGGCTAATTTGCGGGAGACAGACTCTAAGCGGCAGCAGGAGATCCTGGCTAATGATCTGGCCGATCGCCAGGAGTCGCTGACGGCGTGTGAGGCCAAGATTGAGGAGCTGGCAATTAAGAATGCCAGATTATTAGAACAACTGGAGAAGCAAACGGAATCAGACGAAATTGCAAATGTAAGTACACAGATTAGATTTAGGTAACCAGTGAGGTGTGTGTGTGTGTGTGTGTGTGTGTTAGAGGGTGTGTACAAAGTCGCTGAACATGGGTCACTGGGAGCCGTAAAGACTGATTGGTTTGAACTCTTAGCAAACGATAAAACGCCAGAAATTCGAGCTGAGCACCTGTTTGAACGAGAATCGACGCCTGCTCTGCGAGTTTACTACCACCGAGCACGAAATGCTGTGTCAGAATAAGTGGATAGCTGATGCGGTGACCGTGCTGGATGTGCAGCGTCGCACTATTAAGGTGCTGGAAGTAAGTAGTGTATAGACTGGCATTGGTCAGACCCTAATCCACGCCCAATGCCGCCACAAGGATCTAAACAACGAAAAGGATCGTGCGCATCGGCGCCTCTACATGCGGCTACTTGAGTACGAGAGCGTGATTCGAAGGCAGAGCTGTGAGGTGAACATGGTGCGACGCGAAAAGCAATTCTTTCAGGATCTGAGCGATAAGCTGCAATATAATGATAAACTGCACTGCTTGGAGCGGATCGCCATTGTCCAGCCGATGCGCTTCGACAAATTTCGTGAATTGCAGCGCAACTTTTCGGCGATTAGCATGTTGTTTGGTAATCAGGATTTCTCCAGTGCTAGGCAGCTCAGGAATTTGTATTTGGCAATGCCCGAGGTGATAAATTTGGAGAATTGAACCCGTAACTCGAATTCATATACCTTCTACACGACCCCATCCCGCCCGCAGGACTGCCGAGTGGCGACAATGCCCTTATCCGTTGCGGCGCCAAGCACGGCCTTTTACAACTATTCGCTGCCGCCATTCAATGGACTGCGTGAGCTCCTCTGCCGCTGGTGCTGGTGCTGGTGCTCTGCGCACCTCCCAAACTGATTGTTTCCACCACTCTTCGATCTCGAGAATAGACAGCACCGTAATTTGATGTACCATTTTGTGTTTCTAGACAGACGCGCAGCACTGTGTCTGTAATAATCTGTCCGAAATGCAGCATGGTGCAATCAGGACCGTGCTCTATTCGCGTCGACGATCTGATGACAAGCCCACTATATACCCTAAAAAAGCCGACCGGCGCAGTTTCATTTTCAGTTTCCAGTTCAACTTTGTTAGCATAGAGTGTTAAAACTATTCGCTGGTAGTTATGCATAAATTTCAGTTATTAAAAACTTACAATGTAATTCAAATAAAATTGAAAAAATATAGAGGTCGTAATTTGACATGTGCCAAAATCGAATTGGTTTTCTTTTTCTTTATTGCGTTGCATGGCTTATCCAAAATCAGTGTATCACAATGAAAAACTGCGCTTTTTTTAAACTTTGACTACTTTTTACACAAAAGATTCGTTTTCCCAATTTTTTAATCGCTGAAAGTCCGCTCTTGCCCATACACACTTGGCGTACCATTTTCGATTCTGACTTTGATTTGATTGGACAGTGCGTTTATGTTATATATTATATTACTTTCAGCACTATCCCGATCTACGCACACAACTGGCCGACAAGATATGCGAGCTGCAGGACGCAGGGGAGAAGTTGGCGGAGCGGGAACGCGTGCACGAACAAGCTTGTCGCACCATTCAAAAGCTGATGCAGAAACTGAGCAGCCAGGAGAAAGAAATCAATCAAATCAAAAAGCAGCAGCAGCAGCAACAGCAACAGCCGACGCAGCAGGTAAAAAGCAAAACAAACCAAAATTGAAGAGTATATAACATTTTTATATATATTAATTTTTTTGCAGACCGACGCCAGCAAAACGACGCCCAGCAAACCGAACCATTCGCTGAGCGATACGGAAGCCTCCACCGTGGATATTTCGCGCAGCCTGAAGCAGCGCTATGAACGACAGATCGCTGATCAGGACGAGTTGATCAAGCAGTTGCAGGCGGATGTCAAAAAAAGACGGCCAACTTGCAGAATCTCGTCAACAAGGAGCTGTGGGAGAAGAATCGTGAAGTGGAGCGCCTGACCAAATTAGTTAGCAGTCAGCATTCCGTAGAAGTGTCCGGCGATGATTCCACTGCTGGCGCAGACACGCAGCCATCCTTCAAGGAGGCGGACTTCGCCAAGGCTGTCAAACGCAATCAGCTGCTGCAGCGAAAAGTGGACGTGTTACTGCATCGTCTGGACGAGGCGCAGCGGAGCACCGCACTGGCCACACAGCTGCATCAGGAGCTACACAACATGCAGGTGGATGTGGAAAACGCTAACAAGTGGCGTCTGGAGTGCGCCGATGTCTGCAGCGTGCTCACAAATCGACTCGAAGAGCTTGCCGGTTTCCTCAATTCGCTGCTCAAGCACAAGGATGTGCTCGGTGTCCTGGCAGCCGATCGTCGGCACGCCATACGCCGGGCCATTGACCGCAGCTTAGATCTGTCCAAGAGCGTCAACATGACGTTGTCCATTACGGGCGTCTCGCTGGCCGATCAGAGTCTGGCGCAGCTTAGCAAACTCTCGGAGATTCTGTACACCGAGGCGGACGAGTGCAATCACACGTACAATTCGCACGAAGATCTGCAGGCCGCGAACAAGGCTGCCAAGTCAGACGGACAGCCCCGCAAGGAACGGCGCTCACTACCCCTGCCGCAACAGCAGCCGGACAATCAGAGCGAGTCGGAGGCGTGGTCAGAGCCCGACCGTAAGGTTTCGTTGGCACGCATCGGCCTGGAGGACACCTCGAACAGCATGGTAGGCGAGCCGCAGTTGAGCGAATCGGACAGCGAGGGACACGCCTGCTCGGCCAGCACGCTCAAGCAGGAGCGCAGTCGCCAAGTCGAGCGCATTAATCAGCTGGAGGCGCAGATAGCACAGCGCGATGAACGCATCCTTCACATCCAGTGCCAGCTGGTCGATGCCGACAGTCGCTTCAAGCAGGAGCAGCTGCGCGTCCTGGAGGTATCCCAGCAGCTGGACCAGCTGCGCGTACAGAACGAGGCACTGCACGCTGATCTGCGTGCGATTGGCACCCAGGATGATCAGGAAATGGCCGAGCTGCAGCGGATGATCGAGCTCAAGACGCAGCAACTCGAGCAGCTGCAGATGGCGCACCAGACTCTGCGGGCGGACACACAAATCGTGGAGATGGAGCTGCAGGAGGCGCAACAGAAAATCCTACAAATGGAAAAAGAATACACGGAGAGCTTGGACGAGGCGCACCAGGAGCTGGCGCAGTTCCAGCTGGAGGCGGCAGAGCAACAGCGTCTGCAGCAGGAATCGTTGGCACGTGACTGGGTTAAAATGCCCCTGCACGAGCAGGTCAAGGGTCAGCTGCTCGAGGCACAGCGTACGCTTGAGTTCTATCAGGAAAGTGAAAAGGACCTCAAGCAGACGCTCGTGGAGAATGAGCTGGCGGCACGTGCGCTCAAAAAGGAACTGGACGAGAGTACGCTGCATGCCTCGAAGGCGATCATGGAGCGCACCAAGGCCTACAACGACAAGCTGCAGCTGGAGAAACGGCTTGAGGAGCTGAAGCTGCAGATGACGCTCCTGCAGGAGGAACAGCGACAGCATCAGTGTCCACCACAGCGTAGCGATGTCTCGCAGTCTGGCTACACGTCGGAGGAGGTGCCACAACGCCCCGCCTCCAGCGCCACAACAACCGGCGGACGCATCAACAACCCATCCCCTGACCTGGGCATCGAGAGTGATACGGGTCGCGTGCTCAGCGTGGAGCTGTCGAGTGCGCAGCGCACGCTGCTCAAGACCGTGGAGCTGGCTGAGCAACAAGACCAACTTGTGGATGAAAAAGATGGTAAGCAGGTGGAGAATTTTAACAAGAAAAAAATGTAATGATCTTCCGTTAACAGATATTTTGCACGAAGCGGATGCAGCTGCTCCGAGTGCCATTCACGACTGCGCCAAGGTAGAGCAAGAAAATGCCGAATTACGGCGAAAACTAATACGCACCAAGCGAGCATTCGAAGACACCTACGAAAAATTGCGAGTTGTTAACAAAGCTAAAGCACAAGTTGAAAAAGACATCAAGAATCAAATACTCAAAACGCACAATGTACTACGCAACGTTCGCTCAAATATGGAGAACGTGTTATAACAATTGATTTGATGTTCTCTCTCATTTATATCCCGTACATTTCTCACAACCCACTTTTTATTTTGTTTACTAATCTTGTTTCTTTGAAGGTTCTTGTAAATGTTTGTATATAGGGCACGAAGCAACGAGTTATTAATACAAATAACTGCATACTTGCATTTTCTTAAATAAAAAAAAGACTGTGTATAATAAAACTATGTAACCTATAATATGTATAACTAACAAGTGCAAGTTTCTAACCAACCTATACCTACACCTAACTGGTACTAACGGCCAGACACATTCGTTCATATTGAATGACCTTAAAATACATAGATAATAAGCGCATAACTAACAGTGTCGAAACAGTATCATGTCCACATACATATATATAAATCCTGGGATATAACTCCTTTGAAAACTGATGCCGAGTGCCATTTTGCCATATCAAACAAATTTTATATAACAATAATAATATTTTGCTTGTATTGAAATGCCTAATATGTTTTTCTTTATTTCCCATGCTATAAATTTTCGTTTGCAGTTAACAATCGGAAAGGATATTGAAATTATCTTATGATCGTAGACTTGTTAACCTGTACAATCTGTAAAAAATTTGTTTTTCGAAAGATAATAGACCTAAGCGTTTTGTACCATTATATTATAGAATAAAATACATTTGTAGTTGGTTTTAAATGACTTGAAATATTTTTAGCGAAAGCGTCCGTTTGAATTTTATCATAAATTATCTATTCAATGTTTGGCGTTGCCAGATACGCTTTCAGATGTGTATGCAGCCCTGAAATTAATAAGATTTAAACACTTGTGGGGCTTCGCTTAACGACTAACTATATAAGCGAAACAGCTGTTCGCTGTTATGGTACTGTTATCAACTAAAGGGGGCGGTACTTTTCTCTTCTTCCAGTTCACAGCTCGTGCCAAGCGAACGAATTTTTAGACTTAAAATATCTTATATATGTAATTTCTAATCAATTAAAACAAGCTTTTGCATTTTAGCAGCGAGAATCAGGGTTAAATTTTTGCCCACTGTTAATAACAGCAAATGTAATATTTCTGTCGCTTATTTAGCAGCCCGTTTATATCGCAGTGTTTTACGCGTGTGTGCTTATTTATATTTTCCTGTGTGCGCTTATCAACTGAGGGCGCATAATAATAATAGTAATAAAACGACAGTACTATGTGTCCAAGATAATAGCAACAGCGAAATGTGCATTAGTTACAGTAACTAGGTGCATTATAATATTATTCTCTCGCTGTCCGCTGTGATTGTGATAGGGCTAGTGTTTTTTTTTTGTGCCCACTCACCAGTTGCACTAAGCCTAACCGACAAAGTGAAGCCCTACTCACTCACGCGCGCACACACACATGGTTTCACATTACCAACGACAAGAAGAGGATGCGGCTGCTCCCACAACTTCAACAAGGTCCAAGCGCCGCTCTCGGCAAGAAGCTACCGGTCTCTTGCAAGCCGGTATGTAAACATATATGTAGATACAATTTTTGTAAATACAATTATCTAAAAAAAAAAAAACGATCGTTGGGTGTTGCTCAGTTTCTTCACATTTTTGATGTGATTCATAGGTAAACTTGATAGTTGGCTCACAGTGGATTGTCTTCCTACTTAGAAAACATAATTGATAAGATTGCTTTTTGCTATTTGCCTTGGATTTTAATATTGATTGGCCCTTTTTAATGTTAAACCTGCTTTTTTATGTAATACATGTTATTGATAATATTGCTCAAAGTTTTTGCTTATAAATTATAAATTAAATAAAAAGTAAAAAAAAAAGCAGTTGGCCCATGGGGGGATCGAACCCGCGACCTTCGCGTTATTAGCACGACGCTCTAACCAGCTGAGCTAATGGGCCTCACTGACAATGACTGCGTTACGGCAGCATATTAAGCAAACGTGAACTAAATGCTTGTCGTTTTTAAATGCGGCAATATGCATAAATTTAGTTTATATTGACTAAATATTCAATAAAAATCAATTGATTTTTCGTCGTTGTTTATTTTAAGCAATTGACAATTGAATTAGCTTTTTTTGGTTTTTATTGAATTTAAAAATAATTTATACTGCTTATTTAATATGCCACGACTTCCTGTCCGTTGACAAGTTTTACTATTGGGCACTTCGTGCCGGATACGAAGGACATAATATTGACTAGCGCCGCTTTGGCTGTGTCCTTTTCAAGCGAACTGGCCGCAGTTGGCTTTCGGCTCTTGAACGTTGTGGACGCATTTAGTTAGAGTTGGCGCTTGAGTTAAATAAAGTGAAGAAAAAAAGAAGAAAATCAGAACGCAGCTGGGGCTATGTGGGTGCAAACGTTTGTTTACGGTTCTAAAGTGTTAATAATAAAGCAGAAGAAGTCATATTCACATCTGGGCATAAAGTTGGCCAACCTCTAAGTTAACCGCCAACTGCAATCAGTTCGATAATTTGAAGGCTCTGCGTTTAGCCAACAAATGAAATACAACCAGCAGCTGCATGCAGCTCGTGTGAAACGTGTTAAGTGCCTTTAACCAATTCCGTAGCTTGTTCCAGCAAGAAATGCAACTGTTTTAGGGTGTGCATATATATATAAACACTACAATATTGTACTACGGCGCTGCATATGCGTGACTATGGAACGAGACATGTTCTTTTCGAATGTTATAAATTTTTGATGTTCGACTGCAGGTTACATTTGGCTGAAAGCTCATTCAAAAATCTGACTGTCAGTTGTTTTGTTTCTCACATACACACACACACACACACATGTTAGAGGCTAAGTTCAAGGCTGTTATTAACTCTGAGGTTGACGAAGACAGACGTCCTTTAAATTCGAGTTCGAAAATGAAAGACCAGAAACAAATACAATACCCACCCACGGAGGTTAAAGACCTTACATAACTGATAAACGATATGATATTAAAATAAAACTAAGCACAAACTCCACATTAGCCTGCTTTAAACGGTGCCTTGATCTACCAAATACTTGAGTTACATTTTATAAGTGCCTTAAAATAAACCATTCTGCAAAAAATCAACAACAACAACATCATCATGTCCGGCTGTTACCAGCGTCAAAGTCTGGAGCTACAAGCTCCGGTCAATCGCAACATTTCCGCGGAGCTCAGCCGCACCAACACCACCTCCAGCTGCAATCCGAGCATGGCCAGCCAACGCAGGCGGCAGCAGCGAGCGGCACAGCATCGCCAGGAGTCCTGGTTCCGGCACTCGATGCCGCCTGCGATCAATCGGGACTTTGAGTCGCTGGAGCACCTTACGCAGGAGACGACCAACGGACTGGACGAGCAGCTGGCGGCCTCGCTAAGCGGGAAACTGCCCGTCGAGAGCCACACGAGCATTCACCTAAACAGTGCCAATAGCAATCTTGGGTTCATCGACTCCGACACACCAAACACGCCCATCACGCCGCAGTCCTCGTCGGCGGCAGGCACGCTCTCCTCCTGCCAACCAGCGGGACTAACGGCTGGCGGCGATAATAGCTTTAGGCGCAAGTCGCGAAACCGCAAGGACTCCAGAGCCTCCATTCTATCCAACGCGGCTCGCGGACTGCGTATAACCACTTCTTTTCTACGCAGCAAACGCAGGGAATACGAAGGTGAGAACTCATTGAATTTTAGACGAATACGAGACGGAGTTCATCTTAGCCAAGTATGAATTTTCTTTTTTTATTTTTCAAATATTATTTATTTATGTTTTGGCTTATAATTAAAAATTATCGAAAAATATGTGATATAAAACTACGACTGGGTTTTTTTTTGCATTTATGGCTCACCTACAATAAAAACTTTACTGATCTTAAACAATATGTGGGCGTATAAAAAAAACGTATGACGTTCCTGAGAAACTTGTTTTGTGTCCATTTTTCTTCTAAACTGTACCAGCATGAATTTTGAACACTGTAAAACACTTTTCTTTGTGCTCTTCAATTTTATAATAATTGTTGTTATATGATAAATCAAAAAAATTTGATTGGGACTTGAACCTAGGCTCGAACTCGATTACCAAGAATTGCAAATGAATTTTTAATTTAACACTATTAAATATAGTTATTAACTTAACTTTCACTAAGGTCACGTTTGGCTGGGCTTACATTTTTTATTTGTGTTATATACATTCCTATAGTAATAAACTATAAATATAATTAGACTAGCTGCACCCATTAAACTGGGCTTCGCACAACGTTATTCCTTGAACTCTCTTAAACGGTTTGCTGAGCTTGGTTCACCCAATCTCTGAGTTCCGCCACATTGGCATAGACGCCCGGATAGTCGGGCAGGGCGCAGCTCTTTCCCCAGGACACGATGCCCACCAGTTGGCCGCCCGATACAAGCGGTCCGCCGGAGTCGCCCTGGCAAGCATCCTTGTTGCTAGTCGCCGCACAGATCATCGTCTGCTTGATCTTGGCGCCGTAGCCATAACTGGAGCTGGCGCACTCCGCGCGGCCGACAATGCGCGTACTGATGTACAGCAGGGAGGCAGAGTAGGCGCCCTGGTAGCTGGTGGTGCCCCAGCCGGTGCAAGTGGCCACTGTTCCGTGCTGAGGCGTGCTGGTCGCCAGCACAATCTTGTTCACGTTGTCCTTGCCCAGGGTGAGCTTGGTCTTCAGCCGCAGAACTCCGATGTCGTTTATATTGCTGCTGCTGTCGTAACCCTCGTGCGCCTTGAAAGCCGCCACGGCGATGAGTGAGCCACCGGAGTACTTGGAAGCGGAGCCGACGCGCACCCGCAGATTGGTCACGGTGACGGCCGAGTTGAGCACACAGTGCGCGGCGGTGACAACGAAGTACTCACTTATCACCGATCCGCCGCAGAAATGGGACCCCGCACGTTGCACCGAAACCTGCCACGGATGCGAGCTGATCGCCGCCGGAGCGCCGCCCACGATCCGACCATCCAACTGTGGCACAAGGCCAAGGGGCGTTATGGCCGCCCTGCAGCTGGCCAGCAGGAGCATCACAATAGCAGTCTGGTAATACATTTTCCGAGTTGTTATGCCGTGATAATACCCGTGGCTAGCACCGCACGGCCTTTTATATTCGCCAACTGCAGCCGGGCAAAGCCCATCGAAATTCTTTTGACGTACACTCCGGCCTAATATTTACAACACGTTATATATAATGATAGTTAAAGCTTTGTCATCTACTCGAGAGTGAAGTGATAATTAACCAGCTGTCAGCTAGTTGCATTATCTTCTGATTTATATATATTTATTGTAATCCAAATCAACAGGCTTTCATCCCGTTGCGCTTCGGGTTTTCGCCTATTATAAATATTTGGACATTATATGAACAAACAAGCTTTTGTCCTATATTATTTAATGGTAGATTGAATGATTTTGATTGGAAGATAGGGGTAAAAGAAATGGCTTGTAAATTATATAAATCATTTCAAATCTCTTCTTTAAATGCCCATTATAATTCTGTCATGAAATTTAAAACGCAAACAAGACTTTCTTTGCAAGGAACAATCGGTCAGAAAACAGTTTCCGATTTTCCCCAGGAAAGCAAATATTTTACTAAATGTTTGTGAAATGTCACGTCGCTTCAATAAAATACATTTTCAGCTTCCGGCCACGTCCAACAAACGGTTTGCTTAGAGTAAAACGGCTGGCCATCTAGTTTTTTACGTAATCAAGCGATAGACTTTTGGCACACAAATAAATAAATAAGGTAAAAATGGTGTCTGCGGTTACTTTCCTTGGGCGAGTCAGTCCCTAAAAAGGCAACTGGATATTAATATTGAATTTGCAGTTTGCTAAAAGCTACCCAATCATCAGTTGAATGTGAACACGTTTCCACATTATCCATTTGCATTTGCCAATTCGCGACATCGTTTGAAAATTACCTCCTTTTTCGACTACATTAGCCCATTAGCATAAATACTGTTTACATCCGGATGCCTTCGGATGTGAATCGGCTTTTGGAAGCCTATGGATTTGTGTAGATAATAATAATCATATTAATCTGCTCATCAACTTGTTGCTAGATATATACATATATTTATGTTATTTGGAAAAATTAAAGAATCTCGGATGCGTAGCTCCAATTTTTCAAATTCTCATGTTAAGCTCTTAGATACCTGGGATACCTTAAACTACCATAACTGTTTCAAAACTGAACCAATTTTCAAGTTTGAAGAAATTTTTTTCCATGATTTGTCATATGGATATGTTTTATAATTAAAATTTATGCATTTCTGAAAATACAATTTTTTGAATTTAATAAAATAATAATGATCGATTATGTTTGTTACAATTATTATTTAAAAAATTTATTGAAAATTAGTTTGAGGTGGTCAAGTTTTTGGCCAAAAATCATGCAAAAATTTACAAACTCCCAGAAATAAATCGATTTTCAAATTTGATGGCATTTTAGTCATGGCTTTAATATTTATTCACTTTTGAAAATAAGATGTTGTTAAATAAAGTGATTTAGAGGAAGTAAATATTTATCATCAGATCAAAATATATATTATTTTTTATAAGTACAACTATAATTATAGTATGAAGGAGTATTGCGCTACACCGAACTGCAACGGTGTTGTCATATTTGTTAACTGTCGCAATTAACAAGATAGAAGTTTAAAATTTAATTAGAAACGTAGGTAGGCAAGAACCTTTTAGCCCAGCAATCTCTTTAGATAAGACATTAAATGGGTGTCTGAGCTGTCCGTTAAAAAGGGCATTCGCCTCTGAGATCATCAATGTCTCAGCATAAACGTTGTACTTGTGCATGGATTTCTTTTAGTTCGTTCTCATGACATCATCGTCGCGGGGGTTGAGAATTTTTATCGTAATGTGCCCGCCATGAGAGTTAATTTGTTGTTCTGATTGTACTGGGCTTGTTGACATTTTCCAGTCATTGCAAAAAGCTTTTTCTACCTAATGTTCCATGCCCGTGAAACACATCCATCTAGATAGTGGTAGCTAACGACTTAGTTTCCCGGGGTGCTTAAGGCTGCCTTCAGGTTTGCCGCTGCCTTAAATATACATTAAAAGAGAACGTTATTACTTTCATTGTATTTCATATACGAAAAATATAAACTATCTTACTTAATCAACTAAAATAAATTGAAGATGAGTTTAAAACAAAAATGTAAAAAATTTAGAGTTGGCCCATGGGGGGATCGAACCCGCGACCTTCGCGTTATTAGCACGACGCTCTAACCAGCTGAGCTAATGGGCCATTTGTTGATTGTGGACAAAATTAACACAAAAGCATCAATTTTCAGTTTGCTGTATTTCTGTAATATAAATGAATTATTCCATAAAATAACAAAATTGTAAAATCAACTATTTTATTAAATTATTATTCGTTTATTTTTGTTTGTTTGTACTTGTTTTCATTTCCATGTGATGGGATTGTAGCGTGAAATGAATACCAAATATAAAGAGTCGGCCTCTGTTTGAAAGCTGTTATTCATGATAACAGTTTGCTGTTATACACACAACGTTCAAGTTGAATTTACGGCACGCTGTAATCAAGTGTCAGGATGGCCGAGCGGTCTAAGGCGCCAGACTCAAGGTTGTAAAATCTTGCCTCTCAAACAGAGGTTCGTACGAGCGTTCTGGTCCTCTCTGAGGGCGTGGGTTCGAATCCCACTTCTGACAAATACTTTTTTATTTTTTTATTTTATTATTTTTGGTTTTTAATAAGCGTAACCAATTGATATCTTTATATATGATTTTTATTAAATTATTTTAAAACAGTTAAAAGTATAAAGTAACCACATTTATTTATTTTTAATTGACCGTGTGCAGAAAGATTTTTATTGTGTCATATCATAAATTTAAGTCTGAATGTGAGTTTGATTATAAAACTTCAGTTTATTTCAGACTCTTAGCGAACAAAGGGATGAATTTCTATCCTATTTATGTTTCCCTTTTTTTCACACACTCTAAATAATATTGTATGAGACAGCTCAACAAGTGCCTCCGTGGCGCAATCGGTTAGCGCGTTCGGCTGTTAACCGAAAGGTTGGTGGTTCGAGTCCACCCGGGGGCGTTTAAAAATATTTTAATAATTTATTATTATTTTGTAATACAAACTAAATATGATCTTTGTTTTGTAAAATAAATTTATTCAATGTTAATTAGAATTTAAAGAAGAAGCTTACTAAAAATATAAATTTTGTGATACAATAGAACTGGCAGACATTTTAGTATTGTAACAGAATCATTTGAGTTTATCAGATCAATAACAGAAGCAGTACATTTAGCGCGCAAGAAATGTAGAGTGTAGAGTGTATGGTGGGGTTGTGAGTTTAAATTCATTGCCATTTTCGCGCTAGTTTTGTTAGTGGTGAAATCGTTGTGTTTGTCGCTCTTCAACATATGCAATGTGTAGCTCTCTCGTACACGCACGCAGGTAAGTTGATGCGGCGTTTGTGTTCAGTTGCTTTCTAAACTGGCGCGCGTAATGTCATGAACCGCTTGTTGTTGCCGGACGGAATCGTCGTGTTTAATTAGTGTGAACAATAAATACGTTGTGCTACGTAAAACAATTCGAAAAAGCATTTTAATTCTGTGGTGATTTTTATACACAATGAATGGAAATTAAAAACAAATGTAAATTATCAGAACGTTCAACGACAAGAGTTATTCACACATTGCATACACATGCACACACATACATATATTGTGTATATTGCAATAGTATTGGCAAAACTAGTTGCGGCTTAACGGTGGTTTCTCATACGCCACGTTTTATATGTAGTTAAATCCATGACCAATCTAATGTTGATACAATCGCATATACACATGCAAACGTATATGTGTGTTTACATATAATTTAGCTAGTGTGGGTTTGGCGCCTTCTCTATTAATTCAACAAATCTCTCGTGCTCGCTCTCGCTCTCTATCTTACTCGCTCTTATAAGTTTATACCCTTGCAGAGGGGCATTTGAATTTTCTCAAGAATTAACGCTATAAAGCTCAAAATCAAATCGATATGGTAAAGTCATGTGTCGGAGTTGACCGAACCGCATCATTATATTATAGGAGCAATCGGTCGAAAAATAAGTTGTTAATGAAAAACATTTAATTTGTCCCCAAGGGTATCTAAATTTCGTCACTCTTAAGATAACGGTTTCTCTTTCATTTTTTTATTTATTTATTTCTTTGCCATTGTCGCATTATTGTAATTGTAATTTCTCTCACATACACACATGTATAAATACGTGTGTGTGTGTGTGCAATTGTTGTTCAAACTAGTTTCCTCGTGTTTATGTTTTTTTTCGGATTCTGTTTTAAATAATATTACCTTCCCCTTTTTATCAGCACTTTGCTTTCGTTCACCAAATTTTGTTTTTGTGAAACTTGCTCCCCCATTTCAGTTGAATTCGCCATTCGCATTTGATGAGTTACAATTTTTGAAACGGCTTTGGGTTTAATTTCCCACTGCTTCTCTTCATAAAATATGTTGAATGTTTTTTGTGCTGTGAATAAGCGCAGATTGAGTGCAGAAGGTAAATTTTACAAATCATAAAGAAAGCAAATTTAAAAGTAATTGTTGTTGGCCAAATGTTTTGGAGCATATAGTGTGTATATAAATATTTAATGCTCGCCAAAGGCTGTGTTTCTATATATAGTATTTGTTTCCACTTTATTTATACATTGGTTACGTACAAATTTCTAAATAATTTTAATGCTGTTCAACGAAAATAAACAAAACGTCATCGTTTGTTTTCATATTATAGTAAAATAGCCAACAAATAAATAATAAATGTGGGCCATATTTATGTAAGCGGCTGAAAAGAACATTTCGAAACCCTCAAATCCACCATAGCTATCTGTCCCGACTAGATCCCCTCCCCTTGCGGAGGGTACTTTACTAATGTGATGAAATGTATAACAAATATAATGTAGCTGCCATAGGAACAATAGGCGAACAAATTGGCTTTCATATAAGAAACATAACTAAAAGATATAATATTTAAAACTTTCTATTTTAAAAGTATTTTTTATTGATTTTTTATTGAAGACATGCTTAAAGATCGCAATTATATCCAACTTTGATTTGAGCTTTGCATAACTCTTAAAATTGTATTTTATATTAGATATTGCTTTGGATAAGCGGCGTTCTCGTCCAGTGCACAACGTGGCCGGCAGTCGTAGCCAATTATTGTTTGATTGACAATAAATTTATATTGATTCGTTTTTTACAATTACTTGAGAATTGTTGTTGCTCTTGTTGTTGTTGTGGTTGCACTTGAGCTATATATGTACATACTTAGGGACCTTGTAACTAGTTAAGATTAGTTCGAACGGTTTTAACCCAGTTAAGTGTATGTGGGTCGTTCGTTCAATACTAATGCATATGCAAATATGTTGTTTTCAAACTGATGACAAATTTGTTTGCTTATATGTTGGAAAAAACCTTATATAGCGCTTTGGGCTTGCCATCAATATAATTTCCATGCAATATTTCTTGCTTGATTGTGAATTTGTCATACTATTGTATACTCAGTGTAAATAAGCTTCTCGATAATGCAAAAAAAAGTACTTTTCGAAGCTATAATTGTTGGTTCTAGTATCGGGAGTGGTTTAAGCGAGCGTTCACTGTATATCAATCGTTCCAGGCGGATTTTTACACATGCTGGCTGTAAATGGGGCCGTTGTGCTTTTCTTCTTTTGAGCGTTAAGTGCTTGCGCAAGTGTTGACTGTACAGGTACGCTTATATACTGAGAACACGTCTGTATGTCTACTTTGCAAATGAATACAATGTGCTCTGCTGCTGTGGAATTTGTCATTTTCTGTTAACTGAATCATGAGTCAACTTGAAACTTTTTCTCGCAGCTTTGCAAGTGTTTCAAGTCAACTTGATTTAATCATTTTAAATTAGCTTTTTTTGTTTATTTTATTTATTTATTTTTTGTATTTTATTGCGTATATCTAGCGGTTTTTGTGGTCACAGTTGAATATCATTCGCAAATGTGCAAGTAAAGCTGTTTGGAAGATATCCAAAATATATCTATATATATATATATATAGATATATGTATATTATTTTATGGTGCTATTTATAGATGCAGAATAAAAACAAGATGCCAATTTATATGTCTGTCTAGGCATTTGGCTTGTTTTTCTGCTAGCTCTAACCAGACTCCATAGATCTTTGCTGTATTTCTCTTTAGATGGGCTTACAAATGTATTTACAACTTGCAACACATGTGTTTCTCCGGACGTATTTGGGCATTTTGACCTTGAGATGTGTAAGCCAAAGATGAAAGGGTTAGAATTACTAAAGCACATAATCATTTAGAGGACCAAACATTAATTCCGTTCTTTAAATATTGAAAAATGTGAGCAATTTGCTTCTTCAAAAAGATAAATTGCATTGGGTATTTTTGATTCAGATAAAAACTAGTTCATTACGCACAAAACGTATCACAATCTTAAAACCATCCTAGTACAATATCTAAAAATCATTTGATATTCTTTATGCACTGGAATTGCCCATATATATATCTATTTAAGTAGCTTTGGCCTTGTATTTGTTTACAAATGTCATCTGTAATTATCTAAATTCACAACTTTTTGACGGTGCGGCGATGTGGCTCTTTTAATATTTATGATCAATTTAGACCTAGGCCCAGAGGGACCCGTTTGCAACACACGTGTGCAGTGGACAGAAATTCGTTTGATACAGCCCCACTCTTCTTCGCATACCACGTGCCACCTTCTTAAGTAATTTGTTATTAATGTATTCCCTGTAATTTGGCTCGCGGATACCAAAGCGATGAAATAGCTTCGATTAAAAAACCAAGAACAGAAGCACAATTTCATTGCAATTACAGTCTGGTAAATGATTAAGTTCAAAACTGTGCGCTTACTGAAACACATAAGTTTGACCATTTGCAGTCGTTGCCATTTCTTGTATATGGAGCACATATTTATATTTTTGTATATTTATAAATTGCACTTGGGTTTGAGTACAAATTTGTATTATTACTGCTTTCGTTGCGTTCAAAGGGCGCAATTAAATTTGTGTGTTCATTATATACTCCGGTTGTTTACTGTAGCTAACGTAAGCACGCCAAAGGGCAGACCTTACTGAAAGACAATATACTCAGAGAAAAAACTACAAATGTATTTCAATTAATCACAAGCGTTGTCTTACTTCTAGCTTGAACTAGTTCGTATAAATAGTTGTCATCTAATTCTTAGTTCTCATTCAACTTCTGAAGTATATAAGTACAGTATAGTATAGAATACAGTATAATTTTATTCAGCTCATATTTTCGCTAAGTGTATCACATACCATTTCGATACCATTCCATACATGGTTTTTGTTCACACGCAAATGAAAATGTTTACTTATGATTTGTGAATGGCGGACAGACAAGTTAACAATGCTTCCGTTTTATTATGTACAGGGTCGTTGACTTGCTTACCACCACGCCCCCCCGACCAACACGCCAAGCCCACCAACAGTTCCATTTTATCTTATTTGTCCTTTAAGGAAGCGCCCTTGTGGCTTCTAAAATCGATACTTAATGTGTGAATAATTAGTCGTTGAGACGTCAAATCAAAGTAAACATCCACAACCTATGCAAAGGGTATTCAAAACAGAAATGACAGTCAAATGTACAGTCAAATTTCGTGTGTGCGAACTCAACTCAACATTCAGATAGAACTGAAGCAAAAACTATAAAAATCACATATGTATATAGGGGAATCATGTCAACATGACAGATCCCAATAGGAACAATAGCCACAACCATTCAAGGAGCCACAATGGTAACAGCAACAACAAACAAAACGGCGCTTCACAAGCGGCTGCAGATCCTGGCAATGTGTCCAGCTACTCTGGCACAGGCAATCTTAACGCCGGACCCACCGCCGCCGCCGACAGCTCCGCCATGACCTTTGCCCGCCAGCTGCCGAGTGCGTTGGCGTCGGTGCCGCAACAGGTGCATAACTGGTGGCAGCAATGCGTGCGCCAGCTGCGAGGCGAAGCCCTGCGGCACACGGCGACCACGGGACCGATATCTTTCATGCCAGACGCGGGCACCAATACGGGACCAGCCGGCGATGTGCCGACGGACGGCATGGATGTCAGCAGTGTGGGCACCACCGAACTGGATGGCCCCATTCAGCCGCAGCGTCTGATTAACGAGGGAGCTGGCCCCAGGTCGCAGTCGAGCAGGCTCTCAAATTGCCGGCGGATAATCCTGGAGAAAACGTGCTGTAGAAAAAAGCGCTGCAAAGGTGTATACTCCATATATATTCTACTCATACTCTATATATATAATTCCCATTATTCGTAAGTAGATTTGTTTATCTGCCCTAAAGTCAAATGATAAATACGCAAAGTTTGCCTGGTTAGCGAAAAAGGGCAACTGTCGTTAAAATTATTGCAGGGTATTTAATTGTTCGGCACGCCGAAAGCCACTTTCCTTTTATCTACAACATGTACTGATTTAAACTGGATAAACAAGTGTATCATAAAGTTGTGCATATATAAAATAACATGAACATCAAATAGTCAGAGATTTTAAATATACGATTGCGCATGATTGTGATCTTAGAGATTACAACAACCTTTTTTGGTTCTCTGTTCCATTTTATTTCCATTGTTTTATACTAAGCACTCTCTTTCTCTAACTCTGCATTTCGTTATCAATGCTCTTTACTTTAGCTCTCGCGCTCGCTCTTTCGCGGCTTTTCTTCTACTCTCGTACGTTGTCTCTTTCTCACACTCTTACTTTGCTTAAGTATCGCCTTTCTATGCGATTTTCATGAATGCTATTTTAACTAATACTGCAATTTAATAAGTATTTGTGCAGGGTAGCTGATAGTTAAGCACTACCGCCGTAAGTATTCTTTGTAATTGTTATTGGTCCCATGCGGTAGAATAATGTTCTCAAATTGTAAATGGCGTCCAGGGACAACGGCTAGCTGCACTTGCCAGCTATCCAAAGGCCATAAAAAATGATAGTCATAGTGCGCTAGTCGGGAGTGAACGACTAGCGAATGTCCTTAATCTAGTATCAAACTGAAGTTTTTAATTTATCAAGTAAAAGTTATACATATGTTCGTATTATGCATTTACATACTTTATGTTCCTTTGCATAAAGACAATCGGTTGACAATTCAGTTTTTTATAAATAATACTTAAAGGGTATTTTATTTTCGGCAAACCCGAATATAGCTTGGTTCTTGCTTGTACCTAATTTCAATGGGTAATGTGCTTACCCTTTGGAAAGCATAAAAACCCATATTTCAATGCTCTGCAACACACCCCAAAGGACACAAATCAGAACGCGTAAACCGTTTGAAATGTGTTATTGTTGTTGTTGTTGTTGCGACCCTGGGTGCCTAGCAATTTCGCTCGTTATTGCCCACCTTGGCCAGCTCCAGCGCCGCCGTTTGCCAAAACCACCGACAACCTGCGACACGGCCCTCCCGTGTATCGGTTTCAGTCGCAACGCCAAGCTGCAAGAGAGCACAACACGCAGCACGCAACAAATTGGACTGTGGAAATCGGCTAAAGACAAATCTCAGTTTGTGCTGTTAAATTGTGTGCAAATATTTGTCAAAATTTGACAATCAATTGGCGATTGTGCAAACTAAGTGTTAAGTGCAACGATTTGGGGCACGACCGAATCAATTATCGAGTGCATCACGTGGCAGACGCTGCGTTAAACGTGCGACAAATCGATAATGCGCACTTTTGACGCATTTGCCCAAATTACAGCCAAGTCTTCAATTTATCTGTGAAAGAAGCTCCGTTTATGTGGCGTGATTGATGCCAGATCGAATATATCTATAGGGCGATATAGAAACATCTATGTTTAGAACTGTTAATGGATTTAGCAAAATGTCAAAGTTGAATCAATTGAGAAATAATGCGCCGCAGCAAATAGCAATGGAAATGGAAATGGAATATGTACGAAATGTGGCGAAAACTAAGAGCGCAAGCGCTGGCCTCTGTAAAGCAACTTGAACGCCCAATCGCCACGCCCACTTGTGGCTTGCTCGCACTACCCGTAGTATCTGTAGTAGCATCAACCTGGGGGGCGCACTGAGAAAAAAAGCAGCCAGGGAGAGCATCGCTTTTCAGGCCGTCGGCTCGGGCATCGAGGAGCGCAGATACGAGGTGGACGCAGCGGACCAGGAATCGATTGAAACGGCCGCGACGGAATTGATTGGCGACGACATTGAAGATTCGCATCGAATAGGAAACGCGACGCAGCCCCAAAATCGTTCACATAGGCGCCGCCGGCTCTCGGCGAGGCAGTGCGGCCGACGCTGGAGCAGAATGACCTTTCGCAATGTGTACAGAGCGTTGCGTATACGTTGGAGTCGTAAGTTCAACACCCAGTCCGCTTAAAACTCTTTCTCTCTTTTGACAAATCCACGCCATCTTTGAGTGGGTTCCAAAATCTATCAATAAATACTTCCATCGGCCATAGCCTACAAATTTCCTGCTAGTTTCTATAATTGTAGTCACCCGGTTGTGCTAGTTCACATTAGCTCGAACCGAGCTACGGAAAACTATTCGAAATTCGCCACATCATGTATGTGACCTGTGTGCAGGTGGATCCAGTCATTAAGCTGGGCGAGCTGCTGAAGAAGCACAAAATCGTACCCGATGTTGTGACCTGCAAGCCCCAGAGGGTCATCGATGTGCTCTATCCGTGCAGGACCGAAGTCCTGCCAGGCTGTCATTTGACGCCGTTGGCTGTGCGATACGAGCCCATTATTAGATGGATGGCCGATCCGTTGAAGTACCATACGCTGGCCATGGTTGATCCGGATGCGCCGAGTCGTGCCACGCCCACATATCGATCGTGGGTCCACTGGCTGGTGGGCAACGTGCCCGGCTGCGATGTCGCCCGGGGCCAGAAACTTTTCGGCTACATTGGCAGTCGTCCGCCCGTGGATACCGGCGACCATCGCTATATTTTCGTGGCTTTCCGCCAGCACTGCGAACTGGACTTTGATGAGCCCTATATACCGGACAGCAGCTACGAGGGACGGCCGTGCTTCGACCTCAAACGTTTTGCCAAGAAATACGCCCTGGGCAATCCAATCGCTCTGAATTTCTTCTTTTCTCATTGGGAAGACGATGACTTGTACTAAGAGGGCATATTAGTTGTGATTGACTATTTGGATTGTTTAAATAAAAATCAAGAGTTCATATGTATTAAGAAATTGATTGAATGACTATTTTGTAATCATTAATTATTTGTAGTTATGAGCAATTCGCATCAAAATTGTTGTTTATGATTTATGTGAAAGAAATGTTTCACGTTTATTGGTAATAAACCTTACTGAATGTTCAGTAATTGACATTTTCATCATTGCTCTTGTCTTTACAGATGAGGACGATGTTCAATCCTATGGGGGATACAATGAACATGACGGCGACAAACGCGTCATAATATTGAACGGGCCGCAACCAACGAAATACTGCAATAATCGTATATCAACGGCTAAATATAAGTAAGTAAGGCGAATGGTCGTCGATTATCAGTTAGTGAGGGGCTTACCCTGATAAAGTTATGACCTATATTTGTAACACTAATTGATTAATAAATGCTTTTTGTTTTATGTTACGCAGTGTCCTCACCTTTTTGCCGTCGTTCATCTTTGAGCAATTCAGACGTTATTCTAATATATTTTTCCTAATTATCGCGCTATTACAACAAATTCCGGATGTGTCTCCGACTGGTCGTTTTACCACATTGGTGCCACTCTTATTTATACTTTCAGTTAGCGCCATTAAGGAGATTATTGAGGATGTGGTTAGTACACAATTTTTCAATTATATTCATTTTCTATTACTAATAATATTTGAATTACAGAAACGCCATCGCGCTGATAACGAAATCAATCATCGATTGATTGAGCGCTTAGAACATGGCACTTGGGCCACTGTGCGCTGGTCCGAGTTAACGGTGGGAGATATTATCAAGGTGACTATCGATACATTCTTCCCTGCCGATCTAATGTTGTTATCGTCGAGGTGAGTAAAAAGTTGGTGATGGTTCGGTTAACGGTTTAAACCAGTGTCTTTAGAATTTGCTTCTGAACCGGTTTTCTCTAGGTTCATGTTCGGTTTTTAGTCAACTAGATCAAGATTCCAAACATAAATTGGATTTAAAATCGAAATATTCATATGGACATAAAGGCGAAACTTTGCTTTGAGCCGTAATTCCGAACCACATAATTTTGATATTTGGACTTGCAATCCTGCTAAATACTATTAAATTCTACAACTAATGTTTCAAATTGTTATTGAATACTTTGCAGCGAGCCGCAGGCCATGTGTTTCATTGAAACGGCAAATCTGGATGGTGAGACAAATCTGAAGATTCGCCAGGGTCTGCCACAGACAGCCAAACTACTGGAAACAAAAGACTTGATGCAATTACAGGGCAAAATCGAATGTGAGCTGCCCAATCGGCTGCTGTACGAGTTCAATGGCGTAATCAAGGAGTATGGCAAACCGTAAGTACAACTGGAGGATACCAATGCACATATCGAATATGAAAATTAAAAAACGTTTTCACTTGCAGTGCCTCTGCGCTTGGAAACGATCAGGTGCTGCAACGTGGAGCTATGCTGCGGAATACGGCGTGGATCTTTGGCGTTGTCATCTACTCGGGTCACGAAACAAAACTGATGAAGAACTCTACCTCGGCCCCGTTAAAGCGTTCCACCGTCGACAAGCTGACCAACACGCAGATCTTAATGCTGTTCATGATATTGATCTCACTCTGCATTACGAGCGGACTGTGCAATTTGTTTTGGACGCAAAAACATTCCCAGACGGACTGGTATCTGGGCATCGGAGATTTCAAGAGTATGAACCTTGGCTACAATCTGCTGACGTTCTTCATTCTGTACAACAATCTGATACCCATATCGCTGCAAGTCACATTGGAGCTGGTGCGTTTTCTGCAGGCAATCTTCATCAACTACGACATTGAGATGTATCACGAGGAGTCCAATATGCCGGCCAGTGCGCGCACCTCTAATCTCAACGAGGAGCTGGGCCTGATTAAGTACATCTTCTCGGACAAAACAGGCACGCTGACGCGCAACGTTATGGTGTTTAAAAAGTGCTCTGTAGCGAGACGCATCTATGAGCCGGAACGCACGCCGGAGGAATCGGAGCTGGTGCAGAATATACTGAGAAGGCACGAGTCCTCCAAAGATATTGAGGAATTCCTGGTCCTGCTGTCCGTCTGCCATACGGTGATACCGGAGAAAATGGAGAACGGCACAATTAAATATCATGCCGCCAGTCCCGATGAACGCGCTCTGGTCGATGGAGCCAGTAAGTTTGGCTACATTTTCGATACACGTACGCCCGAATATGTGGAGATTAACGCGTTGGGGGAACGCAGGCGCTTCCACGTTCTAAATGTACTCGAATTTACATCGACTCGGAAACGGATGTCGGTCATCGTGCGAACGCCGGAGGGTCAAATAAAACTCTTTACCAAGGGTGCCGATTCGGTGATTTATGAGCGTCTGTCGCCGCGACATCAGGCCTATCGGGATCACACATTGCGTCATCTGGAGGAGTTCGCCTCGGAGGGTTTGCGGACTCTGTGTCTGGCCGTGGCCGACATTGATGAGGAAGTGTATCAGGAGTGGAATGAAACCTATCATAAAGCATCATTGTCCCTACAGTATCGTGAAAGTAAGGTAGACGATGCGGCGAATCTAATTGAGACCAATCTACGTCTGCTGGGCGCGACGGCTATTGAGGATAAACTGCAGGATGGTGTGCCGGAGACGATTGCCGCCCTGCTCGAAGCGGGCATATACATCTGGGTGTTGACTGGCGACAAGCAGGAGACCGCCATCAACATTGGATACTCATGCAAGCTGATAACACACTCCATGGACATCATTATTCTCAATGAGGGCAGCTTAGATGTAAGCCTAAATAAGTCTGCTGCAATCTGAAAATTAGAATTAATCAACCAATCATTTTTGCAGGCGACACGCGATGTCATCTTGCGGCATGTGGGTGAGTTCAAGACCTCCAAGACCAAAGATGCGAATGTGGCACTGGTCATCGATGGCAAGACCCTCAAGTATGCGTTGACTTGTGACCTGCGCGCCGATTTCCAGGAGCTGTGCCTCATTTGTCGCGTTGTCATCTGTTGTCGCGTTTCGCCCATCCAAAAGGCCGAAGTAGTCGAGATGGTGACGCAAAGCACCAAGTCGGTTACTCTGGCCATTGGCGACGGTGCCAACGATGTGGCCATGATACAGAAGGCGAGCGTTGGCATTGGCATTTCCGGCGTGGAGGGCCTTCAGGCGGCCTGCGCCTCGGACTACTCAATTGCCCAGTTTCGATATCTGCGTCGCCTGATTCTCGTGCATGGTGCATGGAATTATGCTCGGATCAGCAAGCTAATCCTTTACAGCTTCTACAAGAACGTCTGTCTGTATGTCATCGAGCTCTGGTTCGCCCTCTACTCAGGCTGGTCAGGACAGATTCTGTTCGAGCGCTGGACAATCGGTCTGTACAATGTTGTCTTCACGGCGATGCCACCGTTTGCAATTGGGCTTTTTGAAAAGTTCTGCACGGCGGATACAATGCTTAAGTATCCACTCCTGTACAAGCCCTCGCAGAGTGCCAAACTCTTCAATGTGCGGGTCTTCTGGATCTGGATTTTTAATGCACTGCTGCACTCTGTATTTCTCTTCTGGCTGCCGATGTTCGCATTCCACAACGAAATCATTTGGTGGGACGGCAAGACCAGTGACTATCTGCTCCTGGGCAATATGGTCTATACGGTAAAGTCAATTTAAGTTTATTGTAAACTTGTAGCTGATAATAGTAATGCTAATTATGTGTTTTTTTTGCAGTATGTTATCATAACAGTTTGCTTGAAAGCCGGCCTGATCACCAGCTCTTGGACATGGCTAACGCATGCCGCCATTTGGGGCTCAATTGCGCTTTGGTTTCTGTTTGTACTTATTTATAGTCAAATCTGGCCGGCATTGAACTTTGCGAGCAACTTTGCGGGCATGGACACCCAACTGCTGTCGACGCCTGTATTTTGGCTTGGTCTGATTCTGGTGCCCATTACCAGCCTGCTAATTGATGTGATCTGTAAGCTGTACGTATCGAACAAGTTAACTAGCTCGTCAAGTCGATACTAATACAAAAATTTCGATAATCCCTGTAGCGTACATAATACCGTTTTTAAATCGTTGACCGATGCTGTGCGTGAGTCGGAAATACAGCGCCATGATCCCTCACAGGTGATGGAAGAGTCGCGCTCCTCGTAAGTATTTCAGTTTACAACATATCTACTTGATCAGACACTATGTATTAGCATTGTTTCTGGGGTATTCTACCATTGGTTACCCCCTATATTCAATTGGTTAACTATTTGGCATCAACTGAGCAAAAACAAAAATATGCTACTACATTTTCAATTTGAATTGTTGCATTTATCTATATACTTTAGTAGAGTTATTTTATTTATTTTTCTTGTTATTTTTATGGTTTTGAAATTAGCACGGACCGTTTAATTAATGTTTTAACATAAAATATAAAAATATTTTTTATAAATATAATATTATTTAGTTTTTTGCGGTCCCTGTCTTGACTTTTTGCATCTTTCTTTTTGTTATTTTATGCACCATCTTTTTATCAAAGCATATTTATTAGATCATTTTGCATTATTCTTATCACTCTATTTAGTTTAACTGCTAGTCACTTGTCTAATTGTTCAAATTGTGTTTGTTTAACTCTCATATGTGTGAAATTGCTTACGTAATGTTTTTTTTCGAATAAAATTTTAATTAATTGTCTTATTTTGAGCCTCACAATCACGACCGTTTAGTGCAATTAGTGGCAAATATCGAGCTCTCTGTTTAAAACGAAAACTAATACTTATCGCTTAGATAAACAAACCTATACTTACATGTAAACATATATTCCTAGACTCTTAATAATCAAAAACAACGGCCCGTTTATACAATGAAAAATATAAATAAATATTTGGGTTTCATAAGTCGATTACTTAAATCAAGTGAAAACAAACTTCTGGCTTTCTAAACATCTTAGAGCCTACCAGCGCATATAAACCTACTCTCGCTTTCTTGCCTGATTATGGGTACAGATTATACAAAAACTATTTTATTTACTTTTAAGTATTAGTTATACACAAAAGCACAGGGCATTCAATTGTCGGTTCAAGGCTGCAAGATGGTTTTAAACCAAATCGGTTCAAGCCCGGAATTCATATATTTTACAAATAAAAACACCCATAAACAAATAAATTAAAAAAATTCGGTGACAAACAAAGATTTGTAAAAAACCTGGGTTCATTGATTTGGAAAACCGGGCTTACGAACCGAATCTTAATCGAGGCTTTAGTTTGAACCGCGAACCGAAGCACCGGCAATTTTTTTTGGGTTTGAGTTTGACAATTTTCGTTTATCATTAGAAAATACACAAAACATATTGCATACTTGTATTATAAAGAAATATATATGTAGTCCATATATATATATATCATTTAGCAACAATAGCTTGGATTAAGTTGTGTACTTATTTAGTTATGAATTGAAATTTAGTTTAGAGAAAAATGTGATTTTTTTTTTGAGTAACATAATGCATTGAAAGAAACAAACACAATTCCATGTAAATAGCAGAAAAAATTTAAATTAAAAACTATATACTGAAATTTGTGCCACCAAGTTAACTATTGTAATATTATTTACTTATTAGCAACAATCATTTTGAAATCTAAATCAAAAAAAAAAAAACAAAACAAAACAACAATAAATGTAACTTTCTATATCCTCTATCCATTATTAACAATTAATTTGCATTCAATCACATTTCTAATACGCTCCTCCTGAATCTGAAAACCATTATCATTGTAAACAATCCCAACTGCTCGAAAATGTCAAACTACGTATTTGTTGCGGCTACAAATAAAAGCGAATTTCGTTTTAAGCGTGGAGTGGTAAGGAAGACATTGACTCCGAGAAATTCAATATCTGGACGAGCCATAATCGAGAGGAATGCCCGTAGCTCAGGTCGCCGACTACGGATAGAGCACTTGGATTTTGATGATGACCATGATACCCTGGAACAGCAGCGTCAGTTTTATCGGCGAGATCAGCGCTGGGCGGGTACCAGCTCCGAAATGAATAGCGTTGGCAGTGAGATCTTGCACATGTAATTAGAGAGGATGGAATGAATAAAATATATAATAAGTGTTCATAATGTTGTATGTGCTCAGGGCTTGCAAAGCCATATCTCTTATAAAAAAGGTATTATTCATAATATAAGTACTTGGATTAAACTCGTATGTACATCATGTGTAAGTCTTAAAATTTATCCAACTGTGATACTTATTACTGTAGAAAATATGAATTGTACGGAATTAAGAAATCGTTTAAAGAAATGTTGATTTTGTCATATTACATGTTGTTTATATTTTAAGCTGATTGTACAACTTAACTTAACTTATGGAACATTGTATTTTATTTTACTTCAAACATTTTAGCAAAGCCTTTGCTTTAAACTATAACTATACCAACGTCTATAAGAAAATAAATGTACAAAAAAATCAAAATAATGTGAATACCAGTTAACAAGAACTATCGCTTAAACAAAATGTTGCCAGTCTCAATTGTTGTTAAAAGTGCTTTAATTTTATTGTTATTTTCTGAACTATATATGTGTATTCTATATTAAAAGCCTATAGTCATTAACTTTAAGCAGCTGATGTATATTTTTAACCAAATCCTAAACCCATTCACATTCCCCGACCCAATTACAAGAAAACTCAAATTGATAAATGATATATAATCAGATGAATGGCCATTATTTAGTAAAAAACATATACATGTTTTTTTAAATTATATAAGTAAATGTTAAATGTCAAGGGTGTTTCAAGGAAATAAATTCAATTAGGCAATTAGTCATGCCTGTGTTGGTCTAATTGTTTTAACAATACTTATATGGTAAAATTGAATAAATTTGTATATTTAAATATGAGTGATAACGGCTTTTGTATGTATTAGTTTTCATCACATTGACTGCCACAGCTCGCATGCAATTAAATGCCTGAATTAGGTTTAGTCCACTAACAGAAGAGTTCGGCACATATTTCACATATGGCTGAGTGCTATGCACTTTATTTACCTAATTTTCGTTTATTGATTTTTATTTCTAACACGCAGAACAAAAGTCTGCAAAGAATACTTAACTCTCTCACTATGCAATAAACTGAAACTTAAGACAATTTTTTTCTAAATATATGTATTTAAAACATTTCATAAATATTTTCTTTACGTTACTTGCATTTGTGTGTGCGCAGAACTATGTATGCCTTGGGATCAATTATTCGGTGTAAGTAATTCATAGATGAAAAGTCAATTTTAAACTAACACAATATACAAATTGTACATACATATATATATATATCAACTGACATAAAATCCAATTCATAGTCATACATTCACACACATGTTATATCATTACATAATACACTTGGCAACACGTTCTGGATACGATTACTGAAAGGTCTAATAGGTAATACTTTTTGTCATAGAGGGCCAGGTAAACAGCACAGAGATTAGTTTAAGGCAACATTAAAAGGCCTCTTGAGTTTTCTTCCCCATTTTATAGAGATTATCTAGTATATACGCATTGCATGTTATATTTTCAAGATTCCGCCATTATTTTTAAGTTGCCCTTAGTGACAATAAATCTCTTTGGTTTACTAATATTGAGAAAATTTGCATGCTCTCCATTATATTTGGTACAACTGCGTCACCTTTAATTATATATGTAGCGCAAGAATTAATTAACTACTCTCGCCCCACTCACTTTTAATTTGTAAAATGGCTGTAATAATTAGAAATGCTAACAATTCAAAATGAAAATTCTGTTTGAAGAACCAAACTCCAATGAGAAAGATTAAATCACCCTATAATTAACCAATATGTACCAAAAACAAAGTCCTGTGATCCTTCGAACAAAACATATATTAATTCTACAGACTCACTGAAACTGCGAGATTGCTACGCAATGTTTTCACCCGTCGCGCCAACACAAGAGTCGAAACGGAACTAGAATTATCGCGTGAGTACAATCTATTTTTCAATCAAATCCAATGTGCACCGGCCCAAGGGCGTTGGGTCCTGGTGCAAGCTGGCCAAATGTGCACCTGGTGGCCGTACCATTTTTTAATGGGCTAGTTATAAGTATATATACGGCTATCAGCTCCAGTGCATCGGCAATTAAAGAATTGACATTTAGCAAATGGCATTTGATTTTTATTTTTTTCACGTTTTCCATTCGATATGAGGCCGTGGGGCCATAACTTTTGTTTTCATAGCACAAAAAAAAAACACATCATCTACATGTCCATTAATAACAACCCTATCCGAAACGTGTATTTATTAATCTGATATAAAATATACATATATGTTCTTTCCCTGTAGATGGCTATGCATTTTCTCAAGAGGAAGGTGGTGCTGTATCGCAATCTATAGTTATACGCGCCTATGACACGAATTTGCCCAAGCCAGAGGGCAATTAAAATCAACAAAAAAAATATATATAGAAATATATATATATATATATTTATATGGCAGCTATTGTATTTATATATATGGCTATGCATTGTTTATGCATTAGTTAAATGAACACCTGCAACTTAGAACAGCTTATGTGTGTGTAAAAGGGCCAAAGAATATAAACATTTAAACACATATTTTAAGCATACTAAATAAAATTAAAAACAAAAAAACAATGTTAATACAAACTGAATTTTTGTAAACACACTCTTTTTCTGGTATTATTGCATCAAGATATTCTACATGTGTCTTACATTACTATTTTTTTTATAAATGCTGCTATCATAACTTGAATGTGTATTTGTATCCTAACTGTTAATTATTTTATAAGTCAGAAACACTTAAATAAAGCCGTTAGAAACATTTTGATTCTTTGTACATAACTGCAACATGAGTTCTAAACGGTGCTCACTGTTACTTATCGATATTTGTTCGCTTTGGGAAACAATTATCGGCGCAGCGATATTTGCATATGCAACAATGTAAATTATTGTCGCTTGGATAATTTAAATCAGCTTTTGCACAAATTAGCTACCCTTACTTTTGTTGTGCATTTACTTATATTTTAAGCTAAATTAAATAAATTGTAATGCAACATTGTGAAGAATTAATTATTTATTATGGTACTGCATTTTATGTGAAATTGTTTTAACTTAGAAATCCGAAACGATGTTTTTGCTTTGTTAAAGGAAAAAATCTGACAGTTGGATACAAAAATTAAATTTTAATAAAAAATAAAAAATAAAAATTAATATGACGTTTTCATAATTAAAAAAGCAAATGGGAATAGAATAATAGACTAGCTGAAAGATTTAAAATTAAATGGTATTATAATGTGCAACTCTAGGGCATGGTTGATTTCCATGAGACTTTTCGATAAGTTAGTGGTGGTAGGTCGGTCGGTCAGCGCATATTCTGGCAACGCTTTGTTGGGTGTATCGGCGTTTTTGTTTATATTGTTTGTTGGCAATTTCCATCCAACGACCGCTGACAACAGAAACTTAACGATCTTAAAAAAAGCAATGACACTGCCCATGCACAAAAGCATAAAACCACTAACAAGCAAAGCATAAAGAGCAGTGACAGCTAAAAATGGCTTTTTTGGGCGACTGCGTGATCGTGTTCGTCTCGCAGGCAAGCGGCTTCAATTTCTGACTGACTTGTATTACATGTTAGCATTCTCTTTGTTCTAGATGCTGTTCTTTGCCGGCGGATGGCTGTTCTTTAACAAGCAGCTGTTCAAGCACTACGAGATTAGGCACATATCCGTGCAGTTGATTTTTTCGTCAACATTTGCGCTGTCCATAACAATGTTCGAGCTAATCATTTTCGAAATCATTGGTGTGCTGGAGTCAAGTTCGCGTTATTTCCATTGGCGTCTAGGTCTGACGCTGCTGCTGTTCATGGTGACTGCGGTCATACCCGTGTACATTTGCTACTCTGTGATACACAGCATTTCCTTCTGTGAGCAAAGATTCGTCTCCTTAAAGGCTCCCATTTACGTTATTCTCTTTCTGCCGTAGTTTCCGACAGATTGGTGCGCATTTTGACTACCCTCTGTTGGTTTGTGTTTCTCTACGGCCTCTGGCGCATTGGGGAACCGTTTCCGCTGCTTAGTGCTTCGCATGGCATTTTCACTATCGAACAGGGAGTGTCGCGCATTAGTGTTATTGGAGTGACTGTCATGGCCATACTGTCCGGATTTGGTGCGGTCAACTATCCCTACACCAGCATGACCTATTTTATCAAGTAGTCACCATCGACCCAGACGGCTGTTTCCTTATCAATGCTGACGTGTGTATTAATTGCAGGCCCGTTTCGCGCAATGACATCATATGCTTTGAACGTCGTCTGGCCCTCACTGTGGATATGTTGACGGCAAAAAAACGTCGCATTGCCATGGCCGTCTACAATCATAACAAACAGCATCCGACAAAGCCAAGAATTTGGGACATGCTGACGTCAGCAGTGCAACGCACAACCAGCGCTGGAGAGGGTGAGCAGTTGCTTGGTTTACATTGATTTGCTGTCTGTTTAAAGTAACTGCTATTTGCAGACATCAATCAGCTGAAGCAGGAGGTCTATGGCCTGGAGGAGCTGCAACGCTCCGTCTTCCTTGAGTTAAGCTCCCTAAAAAACATGGAGGAACGCCAACGTTGGTCGCAAACACTGCAAGGCAAATACTTTAATGTTATCGGACATTTCTTTAGCGTATATTGCGTCTATAAGATATTTATGGTATGTACCCTGTTAAATATTCGTGTTCCCATTCTGTATTCTTTTCTTTGCAGTGCTGTATAAATATAATATTCGACCGCGTTGGTCGCAAGGATCCAGTGACGCGTGGCTTGGAAATCGCCGTGCACTGGTGTGGTTTTGATATAGATTTGGCTTTCTGGAATCAGCATGTTTCCTTCCTGCTGGTTGGCTGCATTGTGGTTACCTCCATACGTGGCCTGCTGCTCACACTAACAAAGGTGAGCAAGCCCTGTGAAGCAGTAATTAGTAGTTTAATGTTTGTTTTTGCAGTTCTTCTACCGCATTTCATCGAGCAGATCGAGCAATATAATTGTGCTGATTTTGGGCCAAATTATGGGCATGTACTTCTGCTCCTCAGTGCTGCTGATGCGCATGAATATGCCAGCCGAGTATCGTGTGATCATCACGGAAGTGCTTGGCAACTTGCACTTCAACTTCTATCATCGTTGGTTCGATGTCATATTCCTGGTCAGCGCCTTGACTACCATTATTGTATTGTACCTGTCCCGCAAACCCGTGCGTGTCGACGATACTGATTTAAATTAAACCAAATGTGGGACAAACCATAAAAGGTTATGAGAAGCTAGACACAATTGATTTAGAATCGGTTTATTATCATAATTAATGCAAGCTTTAAGTTATTCAGTTACATATATTTATAAATCTATGTATACGCCAAGAAGTATACGTCTGTTTGACTAAGAATCTTACGAATTATATAGCACAAAAACAAAGTTATGTCAACCTAAGTAAATTAAAGCAATAAACTGTTTAAATATGTAAAAGAATGCTTTTTGTTAAATTGGGTTTTATTCCAAGATAAAAGCTTTAAACTAACCTAGGTTGAATTTTAAAATCATGTGCGCTGAAAACGAGCAGCTGAAAAGACTTTACGCGAAATATGTTGGCAATGAAGCGGGGACTAAAGCTTTTACAACTTTTGGGTTGTCATGTTACAAGTGTCCCGTTTGTGCTCAAGGTTGGCTCAAAATCGAGTGCAATTGGAAATGTGTCTCAATTGCTTCAGGTATGTTCCTTGCTCACTGTTCCATGTTATTAGCATAGACTTAACATTGCTCTGTAATTCTTTTAGGTAAACTGTTAAAGACTTGGGCAATAGGAGGTTCCGTAAGGATAAGGTAATGTGACAAAAGTAACTAGGGCAATTCCAACAGGCCAACAGGAAAATAATATCTATTTTCATTTTCTATATAAATATTTTTTATGCACAATTTTATTCATATTTTTATTTCTAGTCTAGAGGGGTAACTCTTTTTTGTCTTTTATAATTTGCCCAAATCTTGGTTTTATTTTACATTTTAAATCGTGTTGCTTTGTCTACTCTTGGGAGCCGTTTAAAAAAACTGCCGCGAGAATTCCGCATAAAAACGTAATTTAATTTAAATCTGACTGGAATTTTAAAACTGAAAATGTCGCCAAAAGAGAAATGGAAATGTCAAATGCGTGTTGGTTGGATGTCATTTGTAGATAAAACGCCATTAAATTAATAAGTGATAAAACAAAAATGATTGAAGGGTGTCCAAATCAGGCAGCTTATGTTACCTCTAAAACTGCATTTGACAGAATCGTATAACCCAAGCAAATCAGAACGATTTAATCAGCTGTAAATTCGATTAGTTGTTAATAATACACGAGAGCGGCCATGGAATGGTCAGAATGACAGCTAGAGACGGCCACCAATAAGAGCGTTATTCGCTTTTAAGTAAGTCGATCATTCTTATAATTATTATTTTAAATGAAACACATGCCCAGATCTCTCTAAAAATTTGTTTGCGTGCATGTTGAATGATAAACAGATTATCTGTTTCGTGATGTTTAGCGACCGTTATAGTTTCTTATCACGACACCATCTCAAACAGTGTAAGGCGAGGTCATGTAACGTTTTTGGCATGCATCGCAGTCGGTTAACCTCATCGATTTTATTGATTAGTGATTGATAATGTGCTTGGCCTGTTTTCGGGCTGCTGTTGCTGTTGTTCATCCGGCTAGCCTCAGTGGCCATTATGCAAATTTGCTAGCCAATTATTGATTTAAATTTCATTTGCGTTACGTATACGCACCATATGCTGTGCCGTAATTAATGCGCCCTGCGCCGCTGCCGGATAATTAGCATAAAATTAATTAAGTTGCTTGTGCGAGACCCTAGGCAATTGACAATTGCAAGTTGATGCCTGAACTCAGGCTGACGCGGCATCCAAGCCGCAAATCGGAGTCAATTGTTAAGTGCCCCCCTTTCCCGCTTTGGCAATCAAACTCGCTTTGACACTTGGGAATCCGGGCACTGGCACTGGCACTGGCACTGACTGCGGGTATTTAGCATATTTCCTGAGTGACGTTCGACCTTTGTTGTTTGTGCATTCATGAAATACACACGTACGAGTCAGATTCGCACCTGACTTAAGGCAATGCCAGCAACAACAACACCAAAAACAACAAAAACAGCATTTTAGAGGAGTTCTTGTTGTTGTCGTCGCTGCCCCGCTTCGGGACTTGACAACGGAATTAGCACACAAGAAGGCCGCTCCGATTGCTAAGAAAATTGTGACAAGCAGGTGAGCTGAAAGTTGAGCTGAAAAGTTTGAGTATGTGATAACAGAATAAGTGTCACGTTGAATGCTATATAAGAATTATGTTGAAAAAACCAAATGTCAAAACATTTATTTATCTCAATGTAGCTGAAATGCCTTGCTAATAAATGTAGGAATAAATACGCTCGGTTAAACTGGACTTTAATTTGCAATGTTTGGTAGCTCGCAACGTCTGATCAGCTAATGGTTGTCGTTTGGCATTCCAGAATTAACCATTCTGCTTGCTGGTCTAATGAACATCGTTTGCTTTCCATTAACCTTTAGCTTGCACTTTAGCCTCATTATAATATACCTCATCGATTGCTACGTACGTTCCGTTTACTAATTAAGCTCTTACCTCCCCCCAGGTGCGCACACCTCATTAGCGCGGTCTGGACATAATCAACGCTGAGCACAAATAAGCAAATGAAAGAAACATCGAAGCAATGAAAGCATTTGCAATTATGACATTGATTGCGAGATGAAAGCCACAAATGTCCAATAGCCAGCGGAACAGTACAAATAAATATCTGTCTATATGCATATCTACATGCATATCTATTCCCAAATCGTGGTTAATCCACAGAGGAAATGAAAACGCCTGAAAGCGCGCATCATTAGGCGAGATAAAGCGATAAGTAAACAGAAGGGAGAGAGAGAGAGGGAGAGAAAGCCAGAGCGAGGCGACATATATTAAGATGAAGGAACGAGATAAAGCGATGAGTAAAGAGAAGGGACATATATTAAGAAGAAGAAGCGAGGGTTATGGATAAGGTAATGGCACGTTTTACTTTTCCATTCCCAACAATTATTCTTGGCCAAATCCGATCGCTATTTGAATATGTATATTTCCATTTTTTACATTTAGAGAAAATTATTGAAATAGTTGAACTTGAAACCAAAGCATTAATATAAAGAACATTTTCATCATTCCTAAATATAAGCATAAAAATAAAAATGTTGGTAATGAGCTTGAATAATGACTTCTACTTAAGTAATTCCTGTTTCCGTTTGTGCAACATTATTGGTTGATTTGAAGAAACCAAATTGGTACAGTTCATACTTAATCCACAAATATTCCCAGAGCAACTTGTATTTAGAACGGAATTTTTCCCTGAGTGTATTCAATGCAGATTGCCAATCAAATTATTTGAAATATAAAATATTTAAAAGCGCTGCAGTCACTCGGGACACATGGGGATTGAGGCAGGCAGCCATTATACAGGGTGTTTGGCTGTGTGGACTTGGCACTTAGCATGATTGTTGCTCACCCGGCCACCCTGTATAAACGTAGCAATTTTACCTTTTTTGCAGCCTCCACTTAAATATATGAGCATCTCCGTCCCCCACATACAATGCGGAAAAAGTACAGATATCTGTGTAGATTCCCAGTTGGGTCCGGCTGCACTGAATCATGGTTGTTAATAATGCTGATGATGAGGCTGCTGTTGCTGTTCGGTAGGCGTTGTCCATTATCCGCTATCCGTTGTCCACTGCCCGTTCGCTGTCCGTGTGTATTGATGAGAACTCAATAATTCAACGCAGCTGCTGGGGCAGTCATTAAAGGCAGTGGCCAGAGCGAGTGTGATTCGAGTGGGCTGCTGGGACATGCGAACAACTACAGCGAAAGGTCAACCGTAATATCGTTATGGTATGCTTTTAGGCGCACAAGGACACGCCCCTGTCGTGTGGCCAACGCGGGGGCAGGGCTTAAAATGTTACTTGTTGTATGCTCTGCTATTAAATTTATCGCTGCACAGCATCAGTTCTCCTGCGCCACGCCCACAAAAGGCCAACTGCAGTTGTTTATTATGCATGTCGTGCCACCTGCCGTGCAGCACCTCCACCACCCCTCGCTATTTAAACTGTGCCAAGATTATTGCTCTATTTTGCGCTTCAATGGTTCTTGTGCGCCCTTAACAACTTGGCAAAGTTAAATACATCTGAATCGATGTATGTATGTGTCTCTCCACCTGTGTGTGTGTGTGTGTGTGTGTGTGCCATAAAAGTGCCATAAATGTTGATAAGACATGTTTGTCAGGCGCCTTCCCAGCACCTGCTCGCCTGATTGTTCAAAGGCGAAGTCAAGGGAAGGGCGGGGCAGGAGGGAAGGCCTCAGCTGTCGTTTGCCAATTTGTTTGGCCCGATGATAAATGGATAGCCTGGCATTATACAGATTGTTTTATTAGCCCTAATACGAGCGCACAGGCGGAAACTAATATAAAATAACATGTGCGATGCTTTAGTGGCCATAAAGGTGTGCGGATTCCTGATTTACTCAACAATTTGTTAGCCCATTACGGCCAGCCAGCTTTGCTTGGCTCAAATTGGGCTTGACCTAGGTGCTGTAAGAATAATGTGCCGCAATGCAAATGCGCTGTTCGACTCGCTAACAGCCAGTGTCTGGGCTCATGTTTAACAGCCTTTGTTGGCCATTTGCAACAGGGTCCACACAGATGCAACGGCCAGTGGCCATTTGTTGCCTCGCATCTGCCGCTGTCATTGATGGCCTCAATCAAACCTGTCACATCCAGTGACACGTCCTTTCAGCGACACGCAATGGACAAGGGAAGCTGCGCCACTCCACCCCTCCCCACCCCACAGCACCCCCGTCGCAGCGTAGACCTCTCTCTTTTTTGTATTTCATGTCAAATGTGTCGCGATCCCACAAAAAGCTTTTCATGCAAATGAAATTAACTTTTGGCCTTACTGTCAGACGAAGCGCATAATATGAAAAGCAGAGTTTCTATAGAGACAGCTAAACAGCAATTAGTTAGATTTTTCATTAATAATAACAAGTGAGATTGCTCTAGTCGGGACCGCCCGACTAGTAGATATCCTGAACATTTGACACATACACACAAAAGCTCGGCACTTCATAACTATTAAGTTGGGTGAAATTTAAAAAAATTGAATTAATAATTATTAACTAAAAATTGAAAGTTTCCACTCAGGGGCTCAGTTCTTCTGTCTAAGCCACACTTCCATTTGCTTTTATTGTGATAAAAGTCAAGTTAAGCATTTATATTGATAAGAGATTCTTGATTTGCCCTTAAGGTAGATGATTAATATTATCTGTATACAATTTTTAAAACTTAATATGAGCATCAAAATGTATGTACAAATGTAGTATTTGTTTTGATATTAATAATTAATAAATACCGATAATAAGAAAACGAAGTTATCGATCTTATGAAATAAACTTGATCTGCGTGTGGTATATACGAACCTATTCAGGGTATAAAAATAACCTAAAGGTAAAAGATAACACAAATGTTTATATTAGGTATACAGTATAATAATAGTATAAGTCCAAACAGATTAAATCTCATCTAAATTACAGTGTTGCTGATAAAATAAAAGTAATTTCACACATTTAAAACTCGCAGTGCTGTTAAAGGGGAATAGCAACGACGCAAATTGGATTATGAATTATGTTCAACACTGGGTTTTACACGCTAAAAGCTGTAGCAGCTTTTACGAAGGAGCACAGCCGGACATAGTCTAAAGTGGTGTAAAAAATTCCTTTAACGGTGCGTGGTGTGTGGCTGACCGAGTGGGGCCACAAGTTTGGGCACGTATTACAACTTGAAGTAGGAAAACTGCTTAAATTTTAATACAGCTCTCATCGAAAAGTGATTGTAAATCAGTTGAGAAAAAATAAATTCAGATGCTCGCCAAGGTTGTGAACATTGCGCATCTCCTCTTCGACCTCCTCTGCGAACAAGTGGAGTATGATGGTGCAGCGAATACATCGGATGATCGCATTGGCCATGACCAGCATCTTGAACACCACAGCCATCATAATCTTGCAATATAAACATTGGGCAGCCTCGTATTTGGTATTGAACAGGCGAGCGATATCCAGCATTATAGAGTACATGGTAGCCAGCCAGCAGAAGATGAACAGCAGCATGTACGGCCCAAAGTAGACGAACATCCGTTTGTTCAGTGGTACCTTATCCCCATGAAGTATGTTGTCGACCAGGTTGCAGAAGGTGCAGCGACAGCATTGGTAGATCCGATACAGCACCAGGAACACCGACAAAACAATATACAACTGTGTTTGCACGTCAAATGTGAGAAGCGAAGAGTACGAAATCCAACATTTGACATTCTGCATCCAGAAGAACCACTTGGAGTGCTCGTTCATCACTGGCATCACAGCCGCCGCGTAAAGCATTATCCAGAGATACGACGCGGTCAGAACGCACCGCAGGAAGCACACCAGGATCCGCGTATATTTCCAGCTCCGGTATAGCTGATGTGGCATCGTTCAGACGTATTCGTTGTTTAATTGTCAATTTCTGTAGTTTATTAGCTAATTACAAATTTTAACGTAATCGGAAAGGCCTACGATATATAAATTGTTTTATTATAATGACAACTCGTCTAGCAGACTTCAGAATTCAATTTAGAGCTGTCAACTTTCTATTGTCCGTTTAGTGTTCAAATGAAGTAAGGATACTACTACTCTTTTTTATTATACATTTTTTAAGAAAAGCATTTGTATTTGTATATATACCTTTTATCGTTTTTATCCATACAGGATTAACGTAACAAGATTCACAATTTTTCGTGTGCCAAAAATATCGACACAAATGGCTTTCAAAGTCACTTGTCGATATATTTCGTGTTTAGATTTCGGTACAAGCCTAAATAAAATAAAAGGAAACCAAATACAATAAAAAATTAGGAAAGTTAAAGTTATAAATTAGGTATAATATTTAAGATATCAAAAAAATTGTGAAACGTGTTTTACTGCAGAAGTTGGCCCCATATTTTTTGTACGCATGTATTTATATGTATGTACGTAAATACGTATGTGCAGTCATGTATACAATATTTATAAACAGTGCTGTGTAACATTTTCATTATGGCGTAAAACGTTTGATTCCTTATATTCGATTACGTGTTTCCGTTTCTGTTTGCTGTTTTTGCTGCTCTTCTCTTAAATAATTTCTCTGTATATTTTTTGCCGCAGGTGTTTGCTTAAAAATGAAATTTCCCAAAGATTTTTTTCGTAGTGTGTGTGTGTGTGAGTCAAAGCGACCCCGAAAATTAAGTTATGAACAATTTGTTTTGCTTCAGAGCTTTTTGGGTCAATAGCACGGAATGAAATAATACTATTTACAATATTGGACGTAGGACAAACTGAAATTATGTTAACACATACCTTGACCAATCAATAAATATATTTTATAAATTGCGTCATTATGCACGCTATTTATATAAAGCAAAGTTACGTTTTATACAAACGTAGTCAGTCACCTTAGTTTAAACCCAAAAATGAAACTTTACCAACTGGCCTTGGCCGTTGCTTTGATGGTCGCACAGAGTGGACCCAGAAGCAAATGCTCCAATGGAAGGGAGTGGAATGTTATAACAAAAAAATGTATAAAATATTATTTGGGTACGTAATCATACAGTGGTCATAGTCCGCCACAAAATGATGATGATAAAATATAATAAACACAAAGAACGCATTAAAAAGAGAGTAAAAAAAGGTGCGAGGCGACTATTAAGCAGAATGACAACTAATTTTTGCCCTAAGCCAGACAACAAAAAGGACCACAGCACAACTCTCATTTATAACATTTAAATACAAAAAAAATAAAAACAAAAAAGGACATGAAAAACGGTGAAGAACATGAAAAATTAAGTGCCATTTTGTGAAGCCAACTAAATGCCAGCAAGATTTCTTTTAATATAAAGTACCAAATGATATCCTTTGTAGTGTATGAAGCAACCTTTCAGTATAAATGTTGGCAACTTGTCAGGGCCGGGCATTCTTCTGTTTTGTCCTTACGTTTAAACCTTTGTCAGTGACAATAAAGTGTTCAATATGCCGTCGACGCCCGATACTTACAAATACAAATGGCGCGTTAAGGACCCGCATTTGGGTCTCCATCAAAAGTTGTGCACAGCTCATGCGGTCAGCTAAGGGAATTCAAATAGAGAAAGGTTCCAAATTTCGTTTTTCTTTCTTTTCGGTTGAAGCTTGCTGGAATCTCACGCCGGAATCTTGATTACTGCCAGTATAAAATATGTGTCGGCCATTCAACGTTTATCCTTTTACATGAAAAAACGGGGGAAAAACACATTTTTGTTATTTTCGTTACTTTGGATTGTAAAGCGATTACAAAATTGATTAAAATATAATATACCTGTATAGAACTTGAGAATTGCAGCAAATAAATATTTATCATTAGAAATAAATCATAAAAATATTTAGCGAAATTGAGTTGGAAACGATTTTTGGATCCGCTTGGCCTTATTGAAATTTTTGTGTTTTATAAAATAAATATTTAGAAAAAAATGTATATATAAACAACAATAAAAACAAACATCCTCGCTGTCCAACATGCAACAATAAAACTGTACCACAGCACGTATGCGCAATCAATTGTAAATTGCCGTCGCAGACATTGGCGCAACAATTTCGATTTATGCGTATTAGTTTTATTATTATTATCTGAACACTTCCGCCACACTTCAGCCATGTGCAAATTTAATAATATACTGTGGCAAATTGCGGACGAAAGAGTAATTATAATAACTGCCAGGTGCCAGCGGCAGCCGCGCCCTGAGCTGCAATACGCCTACAAACACAACAGTTGCTGCCAGCCAAAATTTATTGAAAGTTTCACACAGGTGGCGGCCGTGCCATGACAATATAGTGTGTTCATTTTTTTGCCGTTTAATTTATTTCTATAACGTATATGGAAGACCGCCAACGAATTGACAGTAAGGTCAAACGCTTAGAGACTTTATAGCTCGCTTCTCAAATTGATTCTCGCTTTTTGTTAATGGATAGCAAAACGCAAATTAAACTGTATTCGGGCCATAGCTATATCGAATGTAATTTAATTGTATAACAGCTTAACCTACTGCATAAGCCACTTAGTTCGATGAACATTTTAAATGGAGCAACTACTTTATAACATCAGTTTTTTGCTTCTGCTCATTCTGGTAATGAGCCAAGGCCAAACTGAGGCTATGAAATGTCCACGTTAGTAAAAAGTTGTTTAATTTAGTTCAATAATCGAATTACAAATTGTGTTCCCTGTTGTCGAAAAAGGTGGCCAGGATTGGCTCGAGGATTCGAAAAAATGCGTGAAATTCCGTATTCTTGCATCTGGCCCACTGGACACCATGACCACAGTTGATAATCAAGGGAGGACAAAGTGCCGTGCAGGCTTCACTTGGTTAGAGGAGAAAAAATGTGCGCAAAGAAAGCCACAATTTGTGAAAACAAAGAATGTGTCACCACTACACTCCGGCCCGTTGAGTACAAGGATTGTGGAGAGAAAAAGCAATGGGATAAAGATCGCCAGAAATGTGTGCCCAATAAAGTACTTCTGACCCGCCTTTTGCCAAATGCAGCACCCGGATAAGATAGATTGAAGCAAACTTGTGTGTAAAGGTGCAAAAAGATGAATTAAAATGCATATTAAATTCGACTTAGATAATGTTCATCTAAAGTTTCATTCAAACTGTTACGCCTGAAAGTGGTAAGTTTGACAAGGGTTAAGAAAATTCGGAGCGTTCCAAATAACATCAACAATAAACAACAATTGCTGGATTCAAGCTATATGTGGTTGGGTGTAAGCAAAAAAGATCGAACCAATATTATATAATATTTGATTTTTATCTAATATTATGAATACCACTTTTTAACCATATTTACTACTTTTTAATAGGTATAGATCATAAATACCAAATCTAAATGTTCAGAATAGTAACTTGTGCTTATATAACTTAGCCCTGGGCGCAGTTGTTAAGCGGGTAACAAATGAACAAAACTGGGGGAGGTGCATTGTTTGCGAGCGGAAGTGTCCTGGCAGTTGGCCAACAAATTTCGTATACGCCACGCTAGCCGTTGGCAGGGCAGTGTCAAGTGAACTGCGACAGGCGGGACATCCCCAAGACAGCCAAAGGACAGCTGTCGTCCATGGAGCAGCCAAAACAAATGAAGTTGAATGGCAATTGCAGCGACTGTTCGAATCGCAGTTGTCCCTGCCAAACTATAATCGCTTCTGCGCGTTCCACAAAACACTTTCTACTGAAATACGTCAACATTTAATTGAATGCACTGTCAGCTCGCAGTTAATAGTAACTGCTGGTAGAATCCAGGAATCCGTTGTGTTTCCCATTTTAATGCGCTCAAGTGCGCCGTTTACAGTTAAACGAATCGCAATCTCGACTCCTCAATTGGTGTCCTTGCTACTGGCTGGGTGTGCGTATACGTGCTTGTTTTGTGGATGTGTTGGTGTCGGTATATTCGCTGGCATATTTTGCGGTTGAAATCCACACAAAAGGTGTGAAAAGCAGCAGCCGGCGTGCGGCTCTTTTGATTGGATGCTGTTGCTTATTTGGCACGGATTTCATTTGCCATCCGTCCGCCCCACCCAGCTGCCGCTCACAAGTGGTTTTAGAAACTGAAAGTTGACGTGTGCTGCAACTGCAAATGTGCGATAAATGCGGAGTGCAGCTGCCGTAAATCGGGGGTATGAAAACGATGAATGACTGTGTGGGCTAAATTTACTGGTAAGGTGCAATTTGTGGCAAAAAAAAACAAATGATAAAGTATACAAATGCATTTTTATTTGAGTTATATTTAAACTCGTTCGTGAAATGGGTATTTTGGTATTGTGCAATATTCCTCTCTTGTCTGTTCGTTAAATTAAAATTCACAGCTGATACATGCATACAATTTACGTTACGTTACATATATGGGAAAGTTGAAACACCAGGCAAAGAGAATCGTCAGCAGGTCTATAAAAGAAATTAAAAATGTGAAAAATTCCATTGCATACTTCTAAGGTAACACTTGTCGATAGGAAGTCGATAAAGAAACTAAAATGCAAAAATGATGTAGCATAGTTGTAAAGTAACATTTTGGGCCGCCGATGTGTAACATTTCTATTGCAAATTTCTAGTGATTGGATACAAGCTATTTACAGCCGACATGCTTTAACTGGCTGTCCTGACCAGAAGTCCAAGTAAAATTCTAGGTACGGAAGCATTGTCACAGTATGTATGCAGCTTTGAGGACTGGGCCGATAAGGGGAATATGGGCGTCAACAGCAGTAAATGCGCAAATGTAACCTTTGCAACAAGGACACAGTCGTGCAGTGGAATAACCATGCTGGGCTCTACTTTCACGCATAAGAGCTCTCCCAAATATTTGGATGTCTTAACAGACAGTCTGAATTTCTCCCATACAAATTTTGCCATACAACAATGGGTAGGCCGTCAGTAATGGTTGATCTAGAAAGATGGCGTGATTACTGGCTTCGAGAAATAAGATGTCATTGTACAGAAAATTAATATCAACAAATCCATTCTAAGGCATATATGGAAATTGAACTACATTTTTACGGCGTTGCGGCAAGAACAAATTTAAACAAGGGAGAGGGCTCTAGTCGTGGCCGCCCGACTAGGAGATATCCTGAACCCTGCGATCTGTCTTCATAAGCATTTCAACTCGTTTACATTCATACATACATACACAAAATCACATATACACACACACAAATGCACGCCGCACGCGCTTTACTCGGTTGCAGCGCGTGTCCCACTATAGAAACGAAATCTTTATTTTCTGCGAAACTAAATGTAATATCGTTGCGAAACTTTTGGGATCTATAAGTAGCATTGAAATACATGTACAAACCAATTTTCAGGTCTGTAGTATTTGATTTGCGATTTTTATGGTTTTGTCGATACTGGCGGTGATTGGGGGGAGGTATCCGAAAACCGGAGTTATCAAAATCTGCAATTTGTTGCCTCTAGCTCCGAAAGTCTTCGAGATATGGTAGAAAAAGAAGAGGTTGTTATCGATATCTATCGATATTAATGAAACGAAGCAAGTTATCGAAAAATATCAATATCAACAAATATCAAATATCAATTCTGGGTATAATATTTGCGATCTGAATGAGACCAAGATCTGCTTTCATGGCTAATTCAACTCAGCTCGTCGTACTTTATATGGTCGGAGATGCCTTCTTCTGCCTGTAACATATATTTCGACAAAACCATTATACCCTTTTTATCCATTTTCAATGGGTTCAGGGTATTAAAAACGATATTTTCAGTATTTCCTATTACAACTTGTTTTCCCACAAAATCAAAGGAAATCGTTTGCTCTCGCTGTGCACATATAGTCAATATAGAAAATAAAATGCTGATAGACGGCATAAACATTTGTCAATTTCGATTGCATCTGGAGAGTCGCGTTGCTCACTTAGTCGCTGCTCTTTTGCGTTTTCCCTGAGCACTTATACAACATTTTGTTTTTAGAGCCTCATAAATTGCGCATACGCCATGCTGCACTCGCAGATAGCTTTCCATTTTTTTTTCGTGTGGAGACGGAAGCGCATAAATTTACCGTTGAAATATTTGTGAACCGTGAAAAAGTCAGTAAAAAAAGCTTACTGAATACCAAACGCGCAGCTCCACAGCACTTTAGTCAGTCCTCCGAGCTGGGAGCTCAAATTGACATGCAATTGAAATGGCATGCAAATTGCAGCTGCCGCTCTCTCCTCCTACTTCTCCTGACTGTGGCAAGTTCAATTTGGCGGTAACACCTACGTCATGTGGCACTTGTCCAATTTCGATATACTCTCCGCGGATTTGTGCTTTTCATTCCACTTCTTTATGAGTTTGATACTTGCCACCAGCGGCCCATCCCTGGTGGCATGTTGCTCGCTCACAACTTAAATATTTGAAAATTCCCATTTATGGCCAAAGGCTAAGCAGTTTCTTAAAGCGCCTTCACTGGCACGTCCGAAGTGCTTTTCTTGCCTAAACGTACCGCTGCCAAATGTACACAGTTGCTGGTATTTTGTAGGTCAAGAGCTAGCTTTGCTGTCATCCTCCTCCTTCTCCTTAGCCCAGCCCCTATTCTTTTGTGCATCTTCATCATCATCATAGTCATTACCAACGTCAGCGTTGTGCCATTGTCATAAAGCTCCTGGAGGCAAAGGTGTCAGTGGAATGCGCGTTCCAACCGGGTTGTCTGTCTTTATCCATCCTTCACATAGCAAATTCTGCTGCTGCCGCTTCCCCCACAGGACTTTTTTATGAAGGAGCGCTACCTGTTCAACGTGGCAGCCAAACTTTTAGATGCTGCTTGCCACTGACACAGTGTTGCAACCCACTTAGCGGCGTCAAGTTGTGTCTTTTGTGCCATCAATAAAATTACCCAAGCCGTAGCTTGCCACTTCCCGCCCGATTCCGTACTCCCGACCAATTTTAGCATATTTAGAGCACTTGACTGCAAGTTGAGAAACGTTTCGGATTGCTTTGCTGATGTTCTTATTTATAAATCACAGCGTCGCTTTAAATGCAAATGTCAAATGCAACAAAAGACCTTGCACAGAGCAACTGTTGGCCAGGAAGAGCTCGAGGCATTTCGAGCAGTCCAACAAAAAATCGTTAAGTGTTGACCATGTGCATGCATGAGTTTAACCGGCCTGTTCATAGGGGGACTAAAAATATGGTAAGCTGGGCTAGAAATGAAAATAAATATTTAGTTTTTTTTTTTTTTGCATTTTCTCAAGTTTTATTTATTTAGTTTTATTACTCAATTAAAATTTATTTGTGACATTTTGTTTTTGCGGTTTTTGTTGTTGGATGTATGTATATGCTTTCTGGGTTTTCTCGTTTATTCTCAATAATTGTCGCTTATTCCTATTTACTTTGGTTTAATGTAGTTGTTATGCACTTTAGTAGAATTTTACTTTGATCTCTAATATAATTTTAATGCTCTTCTTTATTTATTTATTTATTTAGTAGTAATTAATTGGAATTTTAAACATTTGTTTGTAGTTGCTTTTGTAACAATTTTCTTTGCTGCTAATTTGTCAGCATTCTTATTTAGATATTAGTTTGGTTTTTATCGTATTTTTCATTACATTTTTCCAATTTTCTATAATACTCGTATGTACGTACGTATGTATATATAAATATTTGTTTGATAATATATATTCAAGTAGACAAACTTGTAGTACATTTGGTAGAAAAACAAAAAATTGTGCCACCAGATTAGTTTTGAGTTCTTGTTGATCAGTTTAAGTAGCTCGCTGAAAAATTTGTTGACGTTTCGTAGCTGCTGTCGCTTTAGTACCCCTAATGTGCCTTGCGGGCTTATTAAATTTATTAACATTGAGTATCAGTTAAAATTTATGTTTATTTTATTCATTATTTATTTATTTATTTTTTTTTTAATTTTTTTTTGTTTTTGTTTTTTTTATGTAGGTACAACAATACACTGCATTTGGTTTTGGTTTTGGCTTTGGCCAGACAAACCGGATTAATTTAAAAATGTTTCAGCATTTCCTATGGGTTTGTCTTCATTGTTTTGCCCTACAATAAATTTGGAACATCGTGCCTTTTATTTAAACATACTTTGCAAATTGCTTTTAACACTGCTTTGCCTTTAGCATTTGGGGGTTTGCTATTAGATTCAAATTTATTTTTGCTAATTAAATAAATAAATATTTTAGCAAAATTAATAACATAATTAGATCTGACAATTATAGAAATTTTAGAGTTTATATTATGCAAATAACGGAGATTTTTTAGAAAGCAATAAACATGATTTTTTTTAGTATATATTGCAAATATTCATAGTTATTAAAATAAAGTGGAAAAAATGATTCCTTCTTATTGATTTTTCGGAGTGAAATTTATAGAAAAAACTCAAATCATTTTAAGTTTAACTAATTTTTGGACAGTGCTACAGCCTGGAATATTAGCATGCTTCAAAAATTAGCTAAACGGCGAAAAACTTAGGGGTTCATTCAAGCTAATTGTTGCTTATAAAATAGGGAATTAATAATATTATTATAATGACAATTTTCTTCGCGCATAAATATCATTTTCATTTAATTAACATATTTACTAAAAAGTTTACAAGAGTGCAGGCTTTTTCATGGGCTATGCACAGTTACACTTTACCAAATTTTTTCATTTTTTGATTATTTAATAAATTTTTTTTTATTTCTGTTGACTGCTCTGCCGACAGCCGACACCAACAAATTCAAATTCTGGACATTGCTCAGCTTATTCGGGATTGGTTTCCTTGCGTATCTTATGGCCACGGAACGAGGCTTGGATCTTGGTGGCAGCCTTGTTCAGCTCCGGATCGGTCAGATCGATGTCCAGTTCTTCGGCAACCTTCTTGGTGATCTCCTGAATGTCCTCGTCCTCGGGCACATCCTTGTTGACCAGCTTGCGAGCCAAATGGCCGCGGAAAGTAGACTGAATCTTCAGCGCGGCATGGCACAGCTCTGAGTGTGAAAGAGAGGGCAAAAGTAACGAAATATATTAGTTTTTGTTGAACTGGTCTTAAGTGGCACTTGGCCAACGCCCCAGAACAAGTGCAATGCTTAATTGTAAAGTTTGGCCACTTTGCCGCCACTCTAAGTGCTTTCTGCTGACCATGTTAAATACAAAATTAGAGGTTTTTTGCCAATTGCCAATTGAAAGTTTGCACCAAAACTTCAACAATTTCAACTAGTTTTAATTAACAGCTGTCAAACTAGAACTTATTAAAGTTTTAATTTCAAGGCAAATACAACTCAGTTATTGCGCTGATCTAGCTGAATATAAGTTTTTATGTTGTTCCTTTGAAAATAAATAAAATTCATTTACATTTACGAAACATTTACAAACATTACGAAACATTATTAAAACAATTGATGTTGAAAGTTGCACAAGTCCCGCTATTGATTGTATTACATTACGACATCCAATAAACTCACATTACCGGGAATTACATATTATTTTTTTAATTCGAAAGGTCACAGAGTAATTTGCATCCGATTCGGAACTGGCATTTAGCAGCATAATTAATTAAATAACAAAACATTGCGCACATTTGAATTCCCGGTAGAGGCAATTTACCAGCTCGGCGAGCGAATTCTGCGGTCTAGATTGTGTGTGTACAATCTGCGATGGTTATAAAATTTCCATACGCGTAAATACAAAATTGCAATCAGGACGAACAGCTCCCTAAGCGCTCTTCAGAGCCTCGAAACTAGACAGAGACTGTCAAGATACCGCTGCGATAGCTTCAAAAGCGGTCGGGCTAATCACATTACTCATACGCATGGTGCTCGCTGGGGTTGCCTGAGGCGAAAGCGAGAGTCCTGCACTTGGCCTGTTGGCATGTTGATTGCATATTTAATGCACGAGGAAGCCGCAAAAAGTTGGCAACAGAATTAAGCTTCATTTAATATGCACAATTGCGGATGCATGCGACACATGGTCAAATCACGTGTACGTGCTTCACAAGCTGCCAGCGAAAGTTATTTGATAAATATGGACATGGGTCAGAGGTCAGCTAATGAGCTTATTCTTTGTAGCTAGACTCAACTTAATTGGCAATGAATGATGTTAACAGAGTGAAATTAAAGGCAACCCTTTAACCTGAAGGTTGAGGCTAAGTTAAAGAGTTCTGGGGCGGGCTTAGATACCGAATGGTAAATAAAATAAATATTCCTAACTGTCAACTGCACGCTCTCGTTTAATTTTATTTATTTATTGAACTATTTCGTGTTCCGAGTAGCCCAATAATTCAAGAACTAGCATTCGTGTCGCATTCAACTATTCATTCCATTTCGAACAAACTGTTTTGGCATTCATGGAATTCTTTTTTCTCTGCCTTATGATTACAATCATTTCTATGCTCAACTTAACTGCAAGCGACGGTTCCCTGTTCCTTATATTTTAGTTTTTCCACATTCTTTTTCTTTTTTTTTTTTTGTTACTTCTCGCATTTATGCAAATGTTAAAAATTCTCATTTCAAATTTTCTGATTACATTTCAGCTGCTGCTGTTGCTGCTGCTTGTTGAAATTGCGTTTAACGCTAAAAAGTGCATATATTAAACTAAGCCGCCTCCCTGCTTTCCTGGCCCTAAGAGACCTGGCACATGTCAACATTCAACGCAATTAGGCGCTAAAATGAAATTGGCTTTAGTTGCTGCTGGACTCTTATTTCATTTGTAAGTGTGTGGGCTTTTTTTAATATATCTTTTTTTAGCTGTTCCGTTAATGCGCTTAGCTCCTCCCCACAACTAATTATGGTCGAGTTCTTGGGCCCTTGCAAATGTTGTAAAATTACGCATACGCCGTGTGAGCAACGTGACTGGGGTTTGGGTCACGTGCCACGTCGACTGCGCTGCATTTCTGTTTATTTATAAAATATTTAAAATAAGTACAAGACGTGCAAATAGCTCGTAACGCCAGCGAATCTCCTACTGTGACATTTATAGGCCAGGTGCCTGCATTAACGAAACTGCGGAACGACGTGTGTGTGTGTCTGCTTCCTGAATATGTTTGGCTTTAGTTCAGCTCCGCCGAGTCCCTTAAGGCCACACATGCTGTTTAAAGCCATCTCAGAACTATATAATGAATCTTTAGTTTCTGTGCAGTTTGAATTAATTTTGCTTTCGTAAAGTTTCCAGTAAATCTGACTTTCAACACTCAACTTTAGCTGGCAAACTGGCGAAATTGGGGCGAAACGGATTTCGAAAACTTGAAAGTAGCTTTTCCGTGGCTGTCACGCTTTGGTTAAGGATCTGACTCGGGCTGTCTCTGCGCTGCTGTCGATGTCAATGTAGCACACGCTTCGTATTCGCTCACGTACAGGGCGTATCCTGTCACAGGACATGCCCAAAGCCAGCTAACACTGCCAAAAATCTGAGCGTACACATGTCCTGCCTTGCCACCTCTGCTGTTGCTGCATATAAATTGAGTTTGTACTCGCCAGGCTGGCTGCTTCTTCACCTATCGCCTGCGCCTGTGGCCAGAGACACGAACCTGCTGCTAACTTGCTGTTTGGCAAGCGATTTGCATGTGAAACGCTCGCCGGCCTGATTGACTGACTATCGGTAAAGCTGAAGGCTCGACATGCTCATGCTATTACATTGTTGTTAGTCATGTTCGGCACTTGTCAGTGGTATTTCGTTCCAAATTTTAATTAAAAGTGCATGAAACCAGTATATTGGAAACAAATCTCAGACTTAACTTTAAGCTTTGCTTATTGGAAATTAAGTAGAGAAATCTGTAACAGGTAAATGGATTTTAACATTAAGAGCTTTCATAGTATCCATCAGATTAACCTTATCCGTTTCCAACTATCTATCATCACTCGTTCCATTAAATACTTTTCCCCTTTCCCAGTTCATCTTCGTTAGCTTTCTGGCATCTATTCGCTTGTTGATGGGGGATCAAGCGAACTTCATGGCTTCTTTAACCTTGCCATCCATTTCTTTTTTGAGATTTCATCAATGACTGCCCAATGCACCAGAGTAATCAATCATACGAGGTGTGTGTCCGAGAGGGCTGTGTTTTCCCCATCATTTTTCAACGTTGGCTGCCCTTCGGTGTGATGATTATTGGGATTATTGAGAGTGCTTAATGGCCGACATTGCTGCCACACAAGCAAGAGCAACACGAACTCTTGGTCATGTGTTGCCACTTTTGTGTGGCATTCAACGCTCTTGACCCACATTCCGCAGCACAACAGAAACAATGCAAATTTATATTAAAAATAAAACAATGCATTTTTATGAAAGCGCACACAAGATGTTCGCGACAATGTTTGTGTGTGTATGTACGTGTGTGTGTGACTCGAAGTGTTGCTGTGGGTGCCATTAGCAAAAGTGAAAATCTGTGACGTGTGCTAAGTAAATGTGTAATATTTGTAACAAGTACAGACCCAGACACGTGCATAATGAGCACATAATGCTTTCAAAACTAAGCAGGGCACAATTTGCATTCGCAAGCAACGACATATAGATACACTAACATAAGCATATAGATACTTAAGTAAATCAATTTAAATGCTATTTCCTAAAAGTATTTATTTGGGGCTCAAATTGTCAGGCAAGTGTTACCATTTGCAAGGCATTATGTCCAAATGCTGACTGACCAAATAAATATTCATACTTCATTCCCTTAAAGATGTCAGAGCTGTTATGCCCTCCTGTCGGGGTAAGTGTACCGTATAATGACGAGCTAAGTGGTTGTGTAGCTGTCCCTCTCAGGCGTGTGGTACTTAATAATCATCTTTCTCGCCTCTGCTCGGCTGTGACTGCCATTCTCAGGCAGCTGCCATAATAACTTTGTTAAGTCTTTGTCATAAATCTGAATTTTAATTACTTCTGCTACACATGCAAACAACAACGAGAATATATCCGGAGAATGTTGAGCAATTCTCGACAGTGACCGAAAAAAGTACAGTTCCATTGAGTTTACATTGTTTTATTTACCCTTTTACACTTTAGAAATCAACCAAAACTACAATTTAATATAGATTTAATTCAACAAAACTTGTGTTATAATTAAGCAAAATCGATTATATTTACTTTTTGTAGCTACTGTACAAACTTTCGTAAACACAATGAAAGATGACGATGATAATAAGCTGACTAAAAGTAGCTGGAAAACAAATTGTTTGCCAAAGTTTTTGGGACCACATTCCTAACAGGCAGAATGCCTCAGTTCTTTTGGCTTGTACCTTTTCCTTTGCTCGTTTTGGCTGAGCTTTGTGGTGGCATTCTTGGGCCAGGCCGAGCACAACAACGAAGCCCATTTTTCAATTTCCGTTAACTAAGTCTTGTGGTTAACCGAACAGGCTTTATAGCCATTACCCAGTGCCAACCTAAATCGCCTTTGCATTTTTTTGTATGGGCATTCGGACCGGACGGAAAGTAAATCTTCTTTGGCAGTTGAGTTAACCAAAGATAATTGCGCATACGCACTGTGGCAACGCAATTTAAATGATCCACTACAACACAATTTCCATTATTAATATTAATGATTTGGTGCCGGGGCACGTGGTCCCTTAACCAGATTAAGTGATAACTTGCACGTAAATGCCAGTCGCATAAATTTAAGGACCTTGCTAATTAAACTTCAAACACGTATAAATTTCCTTGTGGTAATCACATTAAAGCCAACCGAATAACAACGGTCTACAGTCCTATTGACAATTTGTGGACCTACCCAGACGCACACAAATATGTGCTTGGGGCCACCCAAATCAAACAATAAGTTTAATTAATATAAAGCCCGACACAAAAGCAGCGCATGGCTTATTGTTCAGTTTGGAATGGGTTAAAGTAGGTTCGGGTCGGTGATTTAGCTTTCCAAATTAATTAAAAGTCGGCGGCATTTCAAGTTAATCCCAAACATAATGCCGGCTTTGAGATTAACTGCAATTTATTGCAAGGTGTACAGTTTAGTGGATTAACAAGAACAGAGTTTTTATGCGGAGTTTTGTAATGAATGCAAATAATTTATCGGGTTCGATTTTTTTAAAAGTATATTAGAGAGCCGCTGCTCTATAATAACAACTACTTGGTTTCAGGGCCAGTTATATTCATTAATGTTCTCTTCTTATTATCTGACGATAATGAATAATTTTTTCTTATGTCGAGAGCTCTAAATTATTTACAAGTAAATTCCCTAATTTGACAATTAACATTAAACGTGATAATTAACGAAATAATTTATAAGATATGTTTAAAATCCCTTTAATAGGGTTAAGCCCATCTCGAACTCAACGAACCAAAAAATGACGTGAGGCTGGCCAAAGATAATACACTGTAACACGGTAAGCAAACCCTGTTTTCAGTTAGTCAGTAACTAAGCAAATACGATACTTTATTACTGAAACCGCAATTAAATATTTACAAAGTAGAGTTTGAAAGCAGCAATAAACTTGTTTATCCATTCGGATGGGGACTGTGTGTGTTTGCATTCTTCGCACACACACTGCCAGGGTAAAAAGAGGAAGCAGATTGCGTTAAAGGTGCCAAGTTGTTAAAATATTTAAAATGCGGTCGCCGACGAGGCGACAGGCCAAAAGAACTTTCGCAAAACGTTTAGCAGTTGCTAAATAAACACAAAATCAGCTGTCTTCCAGCCATACACTAACACACCCAAAACACAAACACACACACACTGTCACGCACACACATTAGTAAACTATGGAAGTTTTTTGGTCACTGTGCATTATAAATTAAGGGACCGACACGGAAATGTTGTCGTCTGTTTTATTTTCGGGGCCGCTACAGTTTACTTTTGTGTTGCCTACATTGCGGCGCACCTGAGTCCATGCCCAAGGGAGTATCCATCTGCGTGTGTGTGTGTGTGTGTGTGTGGGTGAGTTGCAAAAAAGCGCCAATTCAGCGTCCAAAATGTTTTTTGGTTCATGCTGCTTATTGCGTGTTCCATGTCGTTTATGTTGTTGTTCGTTTTGTGCTTTTCTCCCGCTTTCGTTGTTGTCTTTATACGCCGCATTACTGCGCGTGTTTTCCGGATCCGCCTTTTGTTTGTGTTGCTTGCGGCACAGCTGTGAATAAGCAACAAGACTAACAACAACACACTTAACATTGTACTTAAATGTCTCGCCCTGCGGCTGTGTTGTTGTGGTGTAAATGAAATTACAACTGCGCTTAAAGCCGAAAATCCAATTAGAAAAACCGTTGTGCCGGTTTTATCGCAGATGTTTTTCCTGCTGCTGTTACTGCTGCTGCTTCTTCTGCACTTGTTGTTGTTATTTACACTACCAACATCCGGAAAACACGAACCAAATACCAACTGACAGCTAACCCAAATCCAAGCGTAAAGCCCAAAGAAACTTGAAAGCTAACGGTCTTTATTTGTCATTTTTGAAGGCCATATCAATCGATAAATTTATCGATAGTATCGGCTTGTTTCAATGCCGTACGGGTCCTAGAGCTTAGCATCTCAAGATTGTTGCAAAATACTTGAAAAAAATTTAATTTTCAGGAATGCATTTACTAAATGTAGATTTAATTGATCGGACAATGCATGACTAAAATGCCATCAAACTTGAAAATCGGTTCAGTTTTGAAAAAATTATGAAACTTTGAGGTATGAATGCTATGGAACCGAGAGCTGAATAAGTAAAAATTGTTTTTTTTTTTTTATAAATTTTGGCATAAATTTTGACCAAAAACGTGACCGCATCAAAATCACTTAACGTTTAATAATGCAAACTCATTCTTAATTTTTTTATCGAAAGTGAGTCGGGACTTGTAGATACCCTGAAGGCAGCATTAATCACATATACACGAACTCTCGGTACTTACTGAGTATTGAGGCTGTTAAAAATTATAAAAAAAAATGAATTAATAATTACTAACGAAAAAAGAAATCTGGAGTCGATCGAACCTGCTGACCCTTTGTCTTAAATTGCACAACTCTTATCAACTGCACCACGCTTTTAATACTGATTATGTTGTGTTAAAATTCAACTTAACCGTTGCAAAAATAAAACTCCTAGAAAAACGAAAGACGCAAATTTCTGCATTTGTATGTATGCGTGCACATGAACACAGAAGTTGCCTGCGCTTCAGCCAAGCATCTGGGCTTGGCCCCCACTGCTGAAAATTGATTCATGACTTGTTCGTAAACTAAATGTATGATCGTTAAGAAATTTTCAGGACTTATTAACAGCATCGAAATGTAACCATGCACGTTTGTAGTACGTCATTTGCGGCTTTTATGGCTTTATCGATATTGGGGGCGATTGGGGGGAGGTATCCAAAATCTGAAATATTTAAAATCTTTGTATGCATAACGCGAACATAATGAAATAAATTTGTTGGTTCTAGCTTTTATAGTTTGGTAGTTAAGCTTAAAAAACCGAGTTAAGAAGCGATATATATAGATACTAAGAAAACGGAAAGAGTAATCGATCTATTGAAATAAACTTGATCTGGGTATGGCATAATATACGTATATTCGAAGTCCAAGATCAGCTTTCTAGCTTTTATAGTCTCTGAATATCAAGAATATATACACTTTATGGGGTCGGATATGCTTCTGCCTTCTGCCTGTTACATACAGTTGCACAAAAGGATTATATCCATTTTTACCCATTTTCAATGGGTTCAGGGTATACAAATTTTGAAATACCAAGATATGTCTAAAATACCATCAAACTTGAAAATCGGTTCAGTTTTGGCAAAATTATTGAAGCTTGAGCTATGCCAGCTATGGATTCAAGAGCTTTGCATGTCAAAAGCTTCTGTTCTGCTGCTTAAATTTCAATTAAATATTTTCTATTCTACAATGCGATTAAGGCTCATATTTTATGGTTTAGCCTAACATATCAATGTTAAGCACACAATTTCGCAGAAATTAATGCTTAATTGGTATATGTTTGACATACATTCAAATATTCATAGATTCAAATGTTTATTTTAATGACCGACTCGGTATTTAGTTGTTATGACTACAATCCACAGGAATAATCCTCAAAGTTAACCATACGCAACGTGGGACACGGCACAAGCTCAAAAGGCTTTTAACATGACAAAACTTTGCTTGCAGTAAACAACAATTAGTGAGCAATGATTATGCAAGTGAAATGAGGCCAAAATTGCAGTCGGCCCGAGCGCAAAACAAATTGGCAGACAACTGTTCAACCTTCGTAAGCATTAGGCCAAATGGTTTTGTGCATTTGACTTTGTGTGTGTTCGTCTGTGTGTGTGTGTTTGTGCTTTTGTGATGTGGTAAATGAGTGTGTTTTATGCAGAAAGCAAATGCTCGAAATTCCAGAAAGGAAAACATACCAAAGCCACAGTGTGTTGGCCAACGGCGAATGCAACCCGAAAATATCTTTTAAAATCTCATTGGCTTTCGATTTTTGTCCAGCAAACGCGTGTGTGTATGTGCGTGTGTGTGTGTATGTGTGTGTGCGTTAGTACTTGTGTCTATTTGCATATGCCATGCCGAAAAGTGTTGTTGCATCCGCTTAAGCCGAGCACTGGCTATATAATTTGCCAGTTGTTTTTGTTACTTTTGGTCGCTTGTTATCGTTGTTAAAATTGTGCAATATGTTGGCAACACATTTTAAAACTAGGCCAACACCAGCTGCTTGTTCATTGTTGCTGCTTCTGCTGTTGCAACTGCTAACTTTGAATAATGATGAAGTTTTAACTGCCGGTGACTGGGTGTGGTTGCGAGTGGGCAGTAGTGAAGCAGGTGTGAAATTGTAGTGGAAAGGACGGAAAGTTGTTAGTGAAGAGTTTTCTGAGGAAACAAGTAGAAATAAATCGAGGACGAATTGAATGAAAATATGAACGAATTTTCAATTGTTTATCTTTTAAATATCAGAAAAAGTTAAAGCAAATTAAAAGCAAACAAAGTTTGGACAAACACGTGGCTCGCTTCAGATTAAAGACCTTACACCCGATTTCTTTAAGGCAGTCAACTAAATTCAAAGAAAGATTTTTTTTTATCAATTTTAGAGAATATTAGTTTTAGACCCATCTTACTATAATTTGCCTCCTTACAAGAAAACTGAACAGCCCTTCAAGGTGAAAAAGTAGCAAGTCATGACAGCCCGTGAAGAGGTTGAAATGTAGACCGCATCCATCTGTGTGCGACCTTCTCGGCAACGTTCTTAATCCGGTTTTCCCATACCGCTTGTTCCGCTGTAATTGAGTGTAGTACAAGAAGAGGTCAAAGGGGTTTTCATGCGTTTTCATTCGCTTTGAGCTGTGAACCGGGTCTAATTAGCCGTTGCCGCCCATTGTTAGATGCATGTGAGACATATACGCCCTTTACCCTTCACCATAGTGCTGAGCACCATAATTAAGCTCAACGGCAATTTCTCGCGACAACCGCAGAGGCTGCTCGCCTGACTTTGAATTCAGGAGATGGTGATGATGTCCTCGTTGGTTATGCGCCTTGATGACAGCCTCTAAGTTTTTAATGAGCAGCCCGTGAAGCTGAAGCTGAAGCTGACTGGTGTGCTGTACCGCTAGCAAATGATGGCTAAAAATTGTCGGTGGCTGTTTTGGCTTAATAGGGTTTAGCGTGCTAGGGCAGATCTTCGGACTAATTCCGCCCGTTCCCCTGGGGTGAATGCCTCTGACGCTTGAAGTTTTTGCGTTATTTATGAGCGTTGCGGATCTGTCAGAGCCACGATTAAATACCCAGTGGGTGATGGCGAGGGGAAAAGAGCACGGGAAGGCAGAAGGCGGAGGGACCTGCTGTAAACTTTAGATACCCATGCGGGCCTGCTGTCATTCACAGGCAACTTTAGGCTGCCACAACACAACTTTGTTGTATGTTGCCAAGTGACAAATTTTTTCTTACACTTGAAAATATATTACGTAACGGTAACGCGAAAGTTTTCATTACGCTCAGGAAGTTGCGTCAACTGTAATTCCAGCATGTAGTTTGGCTTGGGTGTAAAGTTGTTGATTTGCCGACAATGTGCGAGGGTGAGCCCCAAGGACTCAAGGTTGCAGCTGCTTGTAGATGAAGGCGGCCCTGATGCCAAGTGTCTCAAGTAATATACATAAGGATTTCGGAAAGTGTAGACATGATTAATGAGCTTGCCATGTGTAGACAGGTTAACAAGATAGCTCTTAGTCAAAGGACCCGCGTCTGTGCCATGGCTTGGGCTAATAACGACCAAGTAGGATAACATATGAAGTGCTTGAGTTCCACATTCAAGTGCGTGTGACTGTGCATAAATAAGAAATTGAGATGTAGTTTTAATGTGACACATTTGTAAAAGTAACAAAAAAAAAAAACACGAGCACGTCACAAACTTTTTTTATTAAATATTTTTGTTAAATTCTTCTATCTTCAGCGATAATTATGTTATACGATTCTATTTTTCCACATTATTTAAGGTTGTCATTTTCACAATATCCGAATTTTTTTGTATACTGAGCACGTCCTGCTTCTGTACCTTTTACCAAAATAAAATACAACACGCACTCAACTCTGCAGCAAAGTTGCCTTGTGCTTTGATATTTTTGCAATCTCTCTTCAGATGCTGTCAACCAGTTCGTCTTACAAGCGAGATAGAGAGTGCATCACTCACTCAATACCTAACTAAACTATATTTTTGCTTTTATTTCCGTTGTGTCCATCTTCACTTGGTCAGAGTAAATATTTGCTGGCTGTAAACTAATGCCACTCCTTCGCTGGCTAGAACCCCAGAGCCTTTAAGAGCTTTAATTCAGTATTCACTTACCTTTGTCGTTCGGATCGAATTCAGCCTCGAGCTCTGCTTTGGTGGGCTCCGCAGATGACGAGGCTGCTTCTGCAGCGGCAGCAGCGGCGGTGGCAGCAGCGGCGGCGGGGATGGCGCTGCCATTGTTGGTTGTAGTTTTGGTTTCCGATTTTTTCATGGTTTCTCTCACTTTGTGGCCTCGGAATACGGCTTGAATTTTTGTTGCGGCTTTTGCTGCAATCAAATGTGCAAACATCACAAAGAAATTATAGCAAAGTGTCTTTCACTGTTCGCAAGTCGCTCTTAAAAGTTAAGTGAAAAGTTTGGTTTCTAATATGATACTGCAGAAGTTCATGTTAAAAATCTGTGACAGCTTTTTTTTAGCATTTGTATTTTTTTGTTTCGTCATAACTTTTGCTCTCACAAGTTTTGCAAAGCAATTAACTTCGACCAGAGACCCAGTCCCCAAGAAAAATCGATCGATTTCTGATTGAGCCCGCAAAATGTTGGAAATTTTTGGGCTCCTTGCCAGCAGCGCAGTTCAGCGCAGAAGCTAATATATATATAGCTAATATACTTGAAGCGTAACTTCTGTGCGTGTCTGGCTTTTGGGCGGAGACCATGCAATAAATGGAACAACGGGGAAATTCAAATGCAACGGTGGTTACCCCCTGAGATACCCCATACAATATGCCGATATGTTGAGCTCTAAGCCTAACATATTTTACTTCGGACATAGGATATCGACGGGGTGGACTTGTAAGCGATGCTTTTCTTGTGCTGCTTTTGGCTGGGTCAGCGTTCACTTTTATGGCATTTTTCACGCAGATACCAAAATGGTTGGCCTTGAATAAGTTATAACAAATTGACACGTAAGGCCTCTTGCCCAGCACTATCAGCAAAAGCAGCAAGAAAAGCAACAACAACAACAACAACAACAACGAGCGAAATCGAAACAGAAACAGAAACAGTTTTGTGGCCTGAAAAATGGTGTTGTATTGTGCATTTTGCAAGGTTGCTTCGGTGAGCTGTGGCCGCAGTCGTGGCCAACTGACAGGACAGACCGGCAGTCATTCAGGCAGTCAGGTGGGTGGTGGACAGCCAGGCGCACAGGGCGTGGCAGGTGAAACAGCGATGGCCACATTTTGCTGATGGCATTGCCGGTGTCAAGTGGCGAGCGTAGCCCAAAGTGCTCGGGCCAAGGCATTAAATCATTCAATTTAAGTTGTGTTGCATACTTTTCGGCAGATGAGCTTAGCCATAAAGTGCTGGCAACTAATCAATAAGCTATTTAAATAAACCTAGTTTTTTTTGCCAACAACAATTTACGAATTCAATTGATTTAAGTGCTGTCATGTTTCTTTAATGTTTAATCAATATGCAAAAAATAAAACATATATTGTAAAACAACGCACGTCAGAGTAGATTAAATGTGTGGTTTAAAAGTTGCAGCGGTTTAAAATGCTTCTCAAATTTACATTTTAATGCTTATTTGATATTAAATACTATAGTAAGCGCAACTAATTGAATTTTCAATTTACCTTAGCTGCATAGCTTCAAATTTTAAATAAAATATTTAAAATGGAAATCATGAATTCCAAAAATGATTTATTATTCATACATACTGGAATGTTTAATTAGTGGGAATAGCATTAAATTTTTGTGGTAGTCAAAAACAACATAAACTAAATTAAAAATATCAGAGGCAACTCACACTTGCTCCGTTTAATAGCGTCGATTTTAGTGCAGCCGTAAAACGAAGTGAAGGTAATTAAATAAATTTAGCATGCGGCTCATTAAACCTGATAAACAAAAATGAGCCGGAGCCAAATGGTAGAAACGAGGTGCACTCGAGTGGAAAATAAAATGAATAACACAGGTAACAAATTTACACCTATGCATCGACACGCGAGCACAGGCTTACTAATAAAGTCAGACCCGAATGCCAAAGAGAACAGTGAAATGGCACATTAGGTTCACATGCGACCAATTAAATACCTGCTTGGCGATGTATAACGTGGCGTATGCGCAACTTGACGGTTGTAGTAGAAGCCCATCAGCGCGAAACATGCTTCATACTTAATTAATGCATTATAAGCCATTTTCAAGTTGTCTTTGGGCAAATCATTTCCGCTTCCTGCTGCCACAAACAATCTGAATCTGATTAAAGTTGTCCCTATAAGTGTTGTCCTGAGCTGCTTGTTTATTGTTGTTGTTAAGTTTCTCTTCCTTATTTCTGTTCGTTTTTTTAGCACTTGATGACAAAAAGTGCGTTTAACTGGGGCGGCAAAACAACTGCTTCGCGTGGGCAGCAGCTACCCAAGCAAACTTATTTACGTAATTAAAATTCATTAGCTAACGGTTCGCATGGCATCTCTTCTGAGACAGTTGTTGTTGTTGTTGTTGCTGAAAACTGGGAAATGTCTATGGCAGCAGCCTTGTTGGTCGCTTTGTTATCTTTTGCAAGAGGTTTGCTTTCATTAATGCATTCAAGCAATGTGGGCGTGGCTACGTTTTAATACCCAATTATACAAGTGGAATTTTCCACGTTGCTATGAAATAAATACGCAAAAGATTTCAGAGCGAACAAATGCTGATTAAAATGCAGTTGGTAAATGAGTTTCTGTGCCTGCTGTGTCTATACAAATTACGATAACTTATGAAAGTCGGATCAGAGATAAAATGTTATAAGAACAAAGTTAAGAACTTTAGTGGAACATTTTCTTAACTTACTTGCAATTAATTGCAATTTATATTTTTCTATCTTTTAACCGTCACTTGTTTTGTATTATTATAAGATGCTTTAAAATACCAACTAACTAAAATATTAATTAAATACCCATTAAAATACCATTGTTTGATATCTGTTAAACTTTTTGATTATGCTTCTATTGATTTTTGTCTTAGTTGTTACGTCTAAATGTTTGTAGTTGACAATTGACAGCACATCCAGGATGTAAGTTTGTAATCATTTCTGGACTCCTAACTGTGTCATTTTACGAACAATTTCCCAGAGCACATTTCACCTGAGCTCATCCTTGGGTCGCAGCTAACCTAAATGACGTGCAATTTATTACTTTAATTAAATTGTAGATGTTGGGGCTCGTGTTGCATTTTTATTATAATTTTACCTTGCATTAAAAATGTTTTACCCAAACGGTGCCCTGCCTGGCAGCGGCTTTAAGATATCTAGACAATATTAAAACGAATGAGTTATGCGGGAGACAGGTGCCGGGCAGGGGTCAACGTGGGGCCAGCTGTTTCCTGCTGCTGTTCGTGCTGGTAGAAAGCAATTCGAAGTCGTTGCTTTAGACCATAAACTGTAAGCTCGGTCGTGCATGCACCTTAATGACAGTCTTAAATAAATAAGCAGCCGCAGCAGGCACCAGCCAAATGGCCATGTTTCCGTCCAGTTCCAAGCGGGCTGCACTTACACGGCCAGTTGCCAATTGATAAAAGATGCATATACAAAGTTTCCCTATATAATAATAGCACGTATCACGTGCACGTGCCACAAAATTTATGTAAAATTGTTATCAACAAATAACATTTACTTTTATTTACCGCTCTTCGCATAAATTTAACTCAATTTCCATTTGAATAAGCCAACAATTGAAAGTGCAGTTTGTAACGCTATTGTTATAGCCACAAACCGAGTTTGCATGTAAACAAACGAGCGAATAAAAAACTGATATGTCACGTGTCGCTAATCAACACGAATACTCACAAAGTTCGATTAACTCTCTCCAGACAAATATTGACACAACTGTACCAACGAGCAACAACAATAACAAGCATAGAAAACTGCTGATTTGGCAACTATTGATTGCATTCGTGCCTGAAGGTTAATGTAAATCGCACGCACCGAGAGGTGCGAATACAAAAACACAACCTGGCAACACATTCGCGGCTGGGTCCAAAAAGCTAGGTCGTAAATCAGCCATAAATTGGGAAGCATGGCAAGTTGCCGCCGTGAATAAATGGCTGGATTGGTGTGCTATTCATTTTGCGAAAATTATCGCAATAACAAATGTGCCCTATTAATAAGAGTGCATTAAAGGTGGCACAAACCTTCGTGCCACAAGCAAATACACAAAACACTCGAGCATACACTCACGATGCTCCAAAGTGAATCTTAAGAGCAAAAAGTTTTGTATTCATTTTTCTTGGGTTAGTAATAGAGCGACGGGAACCCAAATAGCTCTACAGGGACCAACTCAAATTATGTTGTGAAGGTAAGTATCTCTGATGGAATGTGGTTGAGTTCAAATAAAGTAAAGCTTTGTTCCTAACAACTGTTGTTGTCTTGGTTAAGATTTTTGGGTATAAAAAATTATTGTAAATATTAGTGTTAAGTATTTAAAACTGAAAACATTGAATATGTTTGGTTTTCTGCAAATGTATCAGGCAGAAGAAGGCATCTCCGACACAATAAAGTGCATATATATATTCTTGATCAGGACATGAGCTCAGTTAATTTAGCCCTGTGCGTTTATCTGTTTGTCTGCATGAATGCAGCGATCTTAAAAACTAGAAAAACTGGAAAGCTGATCTTGGACTCATTTATTTTTATACTCGTTCACGAAGTGAAAAGAGTATATTGGTTTGTGCAATGTCCGTCTTGCTGTCCGTCCGTCCGTCTGTCCGTCTGTCCGTCTGTCCGTATGAACGCAATTATTTTCGCCGCTATTAAAGCTAGAGACTTGAAATTTTGGATATATACTCGTGTGTACCCGCGTCAGATAAAGTGTTAAGGATTTTGAGCTCCGCCCACTGGGGGCGTGGCAAACCGATAACACCTAAAATCGCATATTGCTAAAGTCCACAATTTTAAAGCTAGAGTCACCAAACTTGGTATGTATATAGCTGGTGACCTCCCAAAAAGATTGCGACCTTGATATCCCGGCTACGCCCACTATAACGCCCCCCAGCGCCCCCGCTCTCAAAAATCGGATATGCATATATCTCCCACAGTTTTTGAGCTAGAGTCACCAAATTTTGCATATACATTGCAGGAATGCTCCCCCAAATATTAAAAAAAAGTTTTTTGGCCACACCCTCTCCCGCCCCCATAATCGCGAAAACCGATAAACCTGAAAGGTAAAATCGATAAGTGTTGCATATTTGCACAATTTTAAAGCTAGAGTCACCAAACTTGGTATGTATATAGCTGGTGACCTCCCCCACAGATTGACCCTTTGATATCCCGGCCACGCCCACTAGAACGCCCTCCAGCGCCCCCGCCCTGAAAAATCGGAAATGGCTATATCCCCAACAATTTTAATGCTAGAGTCACCAAATTTGGCAGATATATTACCAGAATGCTCCTCCATACATCACAGGAAAAATTTTTGGCCACGCCCCTCCCGGCCCCGTAATCGCAAAACACGTTATATATGGCAGTTCCAATCGATAACACGTGTATATATCCCACAATTTAAGCGATAGAGCCACCAAATTTGGTATGTAGATAGCTGGTGTCCTGCCCCACAAATTGCGCCCTTGATATCCCGCCCACGCCCACTAGAACGCCCAACGCCCCCTCCCTAAAAAATCGAAAGTGCCTATATCTCTCAGAGTTTTTAAACTACAGTCACTTAATTCGGGATATATATTAGTGGGAAGCTCCCCCAGAAGTTACAGAAAAATATGTGCGGGCAGTATCCCCCCCCCCTCCCCCTTCCGCCCCCGCAACACGCGAAAATCTATATCTCGTACAGTTTTAAAGCCAGAGGCACCAAATTGAATATGAAGATAGCTGCTGACCTCCCCCAAAGATTGCACACTTGACATCCCGGCCACGCCCACTATAACGCCCCAAACGCCCCCGCTCCGCCGGAAATGCCTATATCTCCCAGAGTTTTTAAGCTAGAGTTACCACATTTGGTGGGTAGATAGCTGGTCACCTCCTTTAAAGAGAGGAACAAAATGTTGCCGACGACCACCCCCACCCGCACTCCCCACTCACCCCCACCCCCAGCAACACACAAATTGCAAAATACGGAAATTTTTAAAATAGCAATATATACGAACGTGAACGAGTATAACGCAGTCGGTAACGCCCGACTGCAACGTTCTTACTTGTTTATATATCATATGCATAACAAATTTATAATTTTTTTCGATAACTTGCACCGTTTCATTAGTTTTGAGTTTCTTACCATATCTTGGAGACTTTAAAAGCTAAAAGCAACAAATTTAGTGCGTTCTGTTTAATTTCAATGCTCTTAATAAATCGTAAAATTTCATAATATATTTAGTTTAGAAGAAAGCAAGGATTTACACTCTACAGTGGGGGCAAGCGCAGCTATCGAGTAAACTGATTACTGTATTTGTGTGTGAATGTGTGAATTTGTGTATGTATGTATGATTGCAAACGGCTTGAAATGTTTATAAAGACAGATCGCAGGGTATTAACGGTCCCGACTGGAGCCTTCTCACTTGTTATTCATTAGTTATTAATTTTCGGTAACCGTAAAATTTGTTTTACTTTAAGAACTTGCTAAAAAAAAGATCGGAATAAAATACATGTAGTCAAAATATGGTTTCCGGTAGCATATGCATAAAATGACAGCTATTGTGTAATAGGCGTATAAATAACTGAATGAATTTCCCGGGGCCATAATTAAGCTGCTTATCATTTCTGACATATAAAGGGCGGGACATCGTGGGTGCCCACAGAAAAGAGACACTTAATACAATTTATGTGGAGTAATTTGTATCGGCAAGCTCACTTAATTGTTCAGCCGGGCCAACTCAAATTAAATGCAAGCGTTTAATAGATAGGGCGTAAAAACACACACAAGCAAAAGTCAAATTTGTTCATAAATTACGCAAACTTGGATATTTTATACGTTCGTTGGCATCGAAAACTGGGCAGCTTATAATATGCGAGATTTACATATTAAACCCGACACTTTATTCATGGGTATTAATTTTTTCGTATGCGGGCTAAAAAATTCGAGATAAGCACTTTATTATGGTCGAGCTGTTGAAAATTATTATTTTTAATTATTTCCACAGACTGTATAATTATGCTCTTTTGTTTTATGGATTATTTTTTGCATCCATTTGTTTAGCATTTATTTTACCCATTCTACAAAATTTCGATTAAATGCAATTGCATATTCTATTTGCCAGAACATCCGTTAATAAATTCCAGATAAGAGCACTGAAAACTAAAAAAAAGTTATGCTGACTAAACTATACCCTGTCATTGTAATGTTCTATATGAAGGCTATATATCTGCATATGTGATGACGAGTCTGATTCGTTTGCTATTCAAAAAGAAATAACCTTACGATAGACAAGTTCATAATCGAGTAGTACAGGAATCGACTCAATGCATACAGCAACTTGTTTTTAACTACTGTGATATTTACGGAGTATAAAAACATGCAAACTGTGCACACAATCAATTTCAATTAGGCAGCAAGTTGAGCGCTTAATTCGACAGTCAACACTCGATCGATGCGCTGATTGACAGGCTGTGTAAACTTTCGACAGCTGCTCCGAAACCCGTTGCCTGTTGGCATTAAAATGCGCATACGCTCCGTATGCCAGCCATTCAGCCAGCAAACCAGCCAGCCAGTCATTCAGCCAGTCATAGAAGTTTCGAAAAGCAAACAAAAGGCAAACTATTTGATATGCAGTGCGCATTGCTTTGGAAATTATGAAGACGCTCCAGCGCACAAGTGGCTGCGAGCTGCGAAATGAGAGCCTATTCGGCCAGGGTCACGTTGGTCACGTGCCAGGCTGAAGAAATCCATTTGTTGACAATTTGGTTACATGTTGTGTTGCTAAGTTCCTAAAATTTGCTTGACAAATTGTGTAGTCAAGTGAGGAAATCTTGTGTCAACTTTTAATTTCGACAATTTGTTTTAGTTGTTCAGCACATTTATAAAAAATTATCCTGATTGAAATTCGAAGTTAGAAATTGCCTGGCAATTCTACCTTTCAATCATTAAAGCCATCGAATTAGCCACTTTAACTATTTCAGTATTTAAAAACCTTTTCCGCACAAAACGAAAGTAACTTTTTCCACTTCCTTGAACGCCCATTTTAACATTTCCGGTCTATTTATGAAGCCAGAACACAAATACTGCTTCGTTGGCAACTCGCATATATTTATTAATAAAATGTTTCGCAAACGTTGCACGGACAAAGTTTGAAACAAAATTAAAATCCCCACAGGCAATGGGCGCCAAGCAGCGCCAGCATAAAAGTTGCCCAAAAATAATATTTCTAGAACTTTTATTCGTTTTTTGTTTCTTTTTTTAAACAATACGCGCAGGAACTTAACCAAACTATGCGGCAAAAAGAGTTCTCATGCTTTTGTGAAAAAGGAAATGAAGCATAACAACAATGAATATTTGGGAGTGTACGTTTCGGAGATACTTCACACAAAAAAGTGACAGCAATATAAAATATAAGTAACATTAAAATTTAAATTTATTAATACCCAGCAATAAATCACATTTCATAATTTCTAAAAAGATGCATGTTTGTCATACTCATACGCTTAGAAGAAATGGGGGAAAAAGACAAACAAGTAAAAAAACTGGTCGCTGGTGTTATGAATAAAAAATATACTCAAATGCAAAGAAGGAAGTGGTTATGGTTATGGTTGAGAGTGCAGGAGCAACTGGCATTTGCTACCGACTTGCTCTTTGTGCTCGGGCTGTTGTCCTTTTGTTGCTGGCGCATTAAGGACAATTGAAATTGAAACTTATTACGTCGATGACACCAGAAGGGCCACATAAAAACAAAGTGCACTGAGGCTCAACTCGGTTCTGTGAAGTGCGCCAGCGAAAGGCCAAAGTTCAAGTGAGGTAAATTGGCATCAGGCATGCCAAAATGCAATTCGCCGACCAGTTCTCATATTTCGTAATGTTTATGAAACTGCGCGAGAAACTGCAGTTAAAGCCTCGAGCGGCGTATTACACAATTCACATTCTGATTAATTTCTCCAAGTACTTACATCTTAAAATGGAAAATTATGAATCCAAAAATGTTTTACGCAACTCCATCGGTATTTTCGCTTTTTAAGTATGAAAAGTCGAAATTCAGACGTTTTGGCCTTAGGAGCTTATGTTTTCTGTACAGGTAGCACCTGTTGAAATGTCCTTAATGTCTGCGCTCTGGAAAACTTTCTCATTACGCGCTGAGCAAAACAGTAAAAATTGGAATTAATTCAACGCTGACATGCGAAAATTTAATTTTCACATCGTATAAAACTTACGACGGTTCACGCCTGGATTGAAAATCGTTCGCTTCTTCTTGCTTGTTGTTTTCTGTGCTTTTTGTTGAGCGCTTTTCATTTTCATTGCCCGTTGTACAACGGCTTCCGTTGCCTTTTTGTTTCGAAACCATTTTCCGAAAGGCGCTTGTGCGTAAGCACATTGTTGTTTTTGTCGTTCTCTTTAAAAGTTGTTGTTGTTGCCTTAGTAGTTGGCAGTATTGTTGGTCTATGACTGAGCTTATATTTATTGTAGTAATTTATACTAAAACTAACGCCACGTGCACAGGTTTCCACAACATTGTTTTGTTTCGCATTTTGTACTGTCAGTTTTTTTAATTAGTATTGTGGGTGTGCGCTTAGCTAATGTATAATTTTCTATATATATGATACTCAATTAAATGCCAGTATAAATTTACCAAAGTGACATTTCACAATAAATTAGAGGACTTCATGACTAGTAAACCGCGGCCATTAAATCAAAGTCGAAAAGAAAAACTAAGTTAGAGTAATTAACAACCAATTAAATAAGCAACATTGCAGGCTGGCAGGATTATTCATGAATCATAAAAAAACCAAACAGTTTCGTATACTTTACTTTAATGCATATAGAATATCATAATATTCGGGTATTATAAATAATTAGCCCTAATGAAGTATTGACTTACCTAACCGAAAATAACCGAATTTAAAGAAAAAATCTAAAAAAATTGGTCTATTTAAAGCTATGACCAACAAAAAAAGATTAAGATTTTATTATATCACTCGAGTATTATAAATAATTAATAAGATTATAGGTCGCCAGTCACGCTAAGCCCTAATTAAGTCCCCTGACTCAGCTAACCGAAAATAACCAAATTTAAATGAGCCAGTCAATGGTATTTAATTATTATCTTTGCTGTCGGGCTAAAATTCAAGTGTTTGCACATAACTCACTCAAAATTAAGTCACATTTTCTTATTGTTTACCGCTCGAATGGAAATTGTATTCTAAATAAGATTATCTGCAGAAACACATCAAGGAAATAGTGCAAAGAGCCAAATGCCCAATAAGAGGCCTGTTAAGCAGCAGCAAGCTTAGCTTTAAGTACATTTGCACCATGGCCCGATGAAGATCAAGCAAACTAATGCCTAATCCAACATTTTTCTGCTACATTTCCATTCCATTTTCTCTTATACTGCAGAGGCTTGACCAGCCACTCAATTAAAAGGGAACACGGAATTAAATTAACTCGGCGCTGTTAGCTTTGCCCAAAAGAGTCATAACAAAGCTTCTTCGAGAGCGGGAGGTTGCGGTGCGGTGCAAAGAAAACATTCAAATGTAAGCAAACATGGGGAAAGCACCGGAAAGGAACGGAACTGGTCTCAAGTGTCGTTTTGTGGCGCATGCAACAACAATGGAAATGAAAGAACAACAGCTCATCAATAGCCCAAGACAACAAATACAACAACAAAAGAAACTGGCTAACGTAGTACTCTAGTCACAAGTGCTCGACTAGCAGATACTCGTCACAAAAACGAATCAGTTTGACATGCTAAGCATCAAAATATTTTATCATAGTTTCAGAGACTTGACGAACGCGTATGCTTCTTTCTGGCATTTGCTGGTTACAGGGTATAATAACAAGAGGGCATAAAGCGGCAGCGCATTATCATCACCAGCGAGTGGACGCCACGAGGAAAAGGCATTCAATTTTGATGACTTTAAAATGCGCAAATGCGGGAAAGCTTTACGGCACCGGCAACTAATTTCCGCACTATGCCACAAAGTGGCCAACAAAAAGTGGCAGGCACTAAAATTCGCAGCTGTAGCTGATTACAAGTTGTGGGCAGTGGAAACTAATCTCTCACGCATTTGTATTTGTATTTTCATAATGTATGTGTGTTTATAGTGCATTAGTGTTTGTGTGTGTGTGTATGTGTGTTGCCATGGCTGTTTGTGGCAATCAACACAGCAGCGAGTTGGCCAGCTCAGTTTCAGCTTAAACTAACTTATTCGTGAGTCACTCAAAATATTTGCCAACTTTTTGTCTGTTTGTTGTCGTTGCCAGCGAATTTTGTACAAATAGTTACAAAATTTCTAAATTCAATTTCCAACTCTATTTTATTTGATAGTTCAGCATTCCGTTTCGACACTGTGAGTGCTTTGTGGCAACTTTTGTTGTGTGCCACAAACTAACTTATATGTGGTGATTTTCCGCAACAATTGATAATTTTTGATTTGTGCCTAAAGCTACGTTATAAATATTTAAATCGTTCTTAATATTTATTCTCACTGGGATGCCTTCTCTTCGCCGCCGTAGCCTTGAGTATTTGGATGCATTTGAAACTGGCTGCAAATTGATTTCGTGTGCAAAATTTCAGTCTGCATTTTATTTGCATTTCATGTTTTCCCAATTAAATATTAAAATCAATTAAAGCCCCAGAGCTATTCCTGCCTTCGTGCTGTTTTCTCAGCGTCTGTTTGCACGGCATCAATTTTTCGAGCTATGCCCCGTGGGCCATTTGCGCTCAGGTTTGTTTGCCGCATAATGAGAATTTGCAGCTTGCAGCTGTGTGTTGTATGCGCAACAAACAACGGGATTTTAGTTGGTGAGCTTGTAACTTGATGAGTCACAGATTAGACAAGCATAAAAAATAGACTGTAAGATGAGCTTTTTTGTATTGATTTAAAATATCGTCAATAAGCGAGGTTTTAGGCGACAGTGCAAAGAAAAGCTTTTCTTATCACACAAATTATTTATCTTGTGTATCCCACACACTATCTTTGTTCTGGCTTAAGGGCGCAGACTCCTCCTCTCCTAACAACAAATTCCACCAAATGCTATCCAATTAAAGCAGCATCGAAAGAGCTTTGTCAAATTCACAAAATTCGGGAAATCTCTTTCCCATTCCAGGCCATAAATCAGTGTCTGAGTGCGGCCATAACCATAACCATGCTTGTATCCATGTGGGCTCCTCATCCCCTCCCTTCCCCTCCCCTTCACTGCTAAGACAGCCACAAAGTAATCGTGGCGCACAGTTCCTGTTTGTATTTGTATGAGTTGTTGAGCTCTGCGCGCTGTTTGTTGCCATAAGAATTTTTAGTTACAAGAGTCAAACTGGCACAAAAATAATAAACAAAATATCTCCGAGTGGTGCCGAGCTGCCCGGGCTCAGCGTTCGAGTTTATGGACAACAGTGTGCAATAAATGTTTGCGCCAATTTTGTGGCCTATTCCGTCGTGTGGACTGGATGGAATGGAAAAAAAAACAAATATATCAACTGAACCGAGAAAAAATGTAAAGGAAATTGGTAGTTTGAACCCAAACTACGAATTAGTTTGATGCTTTACTAAATTTTATGGGAAAATTCTAACAATAATACGGAATTGTGTACATAAACAAAATTCATATTTGATTAATGCTATACAAAATTGACAATGTTGCATCATTTTAATTTCTTTTTATATATATTTCAAATGTACAAAGCACTTGATCAAGCTAAACATCCCCACTTGATTACTTAAACAGCACAACAAAAAATAAAAACTCAGAAAATATGTGCAAGGCAATTGCTTTGCTTTTGGTCCTTTCGCCTGAAGGAGGGAGCCTGCTCATTTGAAAAGCGGATAATAAAAACGGATTTACAGTTATGGACGCAAACATGCCGTAAAGCAAATAAATGTGCATGAAAGCGAAATCAAGAAAAAATCCCTTAAGGGTGCGGGTACAGAACTGGCAAATAGTCGTCGCGCATTCCATGCATTACACAGCGAAGAGGCAGAAGGGGGCATGCAGCACCACGATAGCCCACACCCTACAAACCCAGCCAGGTGGGCTGAAGGTGCGTGACCCTGACAAATAGCAACGACAATTCAAATCCAATTAAAGTAAAAGCAATTTGCTCGCCACATGAAAATTGCAGCCGTAAGATTGCGTTTAGTTACCGCGATTGCGAAAAAAGAACGCCTCGAAAGCTCTATTTAATTAGACACTTAGCGGCTAACAGGACAACGGGATAACAGAATAAAGTTATCGAGGGTGCAGTTAACAAAGGCCAAATGAGAGCGCTTTGTCGCATTGTCGCATTGTCTCGTCAAAGCGGCGTGGACAGCAGTTGCATTGTCAGGAGATGCAACAATAGCGACACTGACTGATGGTTATGTGGATATGGCCAGTAAGGGCCATGGAAAATAACACTGCTTATGCCCTACACAAGTGAAGGAATATTAGATAAGTTTTTAAATAAGTGAAACATTTAATAATTAAAAATAGAACTGATGGATTCCCCCAATATTTTTGTAATGTACCTTAAAGTGATAACCACAGGCTATGTATATTTTTACTATAAACTTATTCAAGAGTATTAACTATTCGGTGTGCGCCCAATATGTGCGCCTTCTTTTTATTGAGTTTATTCGAAATGCCGCCCTATCGAAATGGGGTCGTTCGACATTATCAACGTTTGCATCTACGTCACACTGTACGTTAAAATTGCAAGCTACGTGACTGGGCGGCGTTGGGTGCGGGAGGACGTTGGGGCTGGGATCCTTCAGTGCAACACGAGCCGATGACAAGGGCCACATAAGTACGTAAGACTTTCAATCAGAGTGCATTGAAACGGAAATTCTGCGCTGCAGCGCAGAAAGGAAGGAAATACATGCTCGACTGAATGGGTTGCTGACTGACTGCCTGACTGACTGCCTGACTGATGGACGAACTGATGTCCTGATGGGCCAGACAAGCAGCCGCCTTGCTAGTAAACTAACTGTTTCAAATAACATTCAATGCAAGCCCTCAAGAGCTGCTCAAAGGCAGTTTATGGTTGTCACCTACTTTTCCAGGCTTTAGCTATAACCCACTCTAAGTGAATAAGAGGGTATGCAATTTAATCTAACATCAAAATGATGGCTAGGTATTTAACAACATGAACACGCAAGTCTTTACAGTTCGTGCGTGTTCGTGTCCCTAATAAGAACAAAAACCAATTTTACAAAATTAAAAAAACTTAACACAAAAAATATCATGTATCTTGAATAGTTTTTTAAAGGAACTTTATTTACCAAAATCTAGAAAATGATTTTGAGCTGCAGAACATTGCCACAGGTTATCTGTTAGTTGCTCAAGCTCTTCACTACAGCTGTTGTTGCGGTATTCACAACAAGGTTGCTGCTCTGCTGGTGTTGGCATGGACTTTGCTTCCGACTTTGCATACTTTGAACTTTGCCAATATATTGTATTAAAGTTGGCCCATTGTGCGCATTGTTATTGCGTTCTTGTTGCTGCAGTTCATTTTGCAGCGAAAAGTCAAGTCAATGCATTATTGTGAAAGACCAAATTGCCAGCAGCAAAATCATGAATATTAGCAAAGCGGATTTGGATGCTAGTAAGAAGTATCCAAATATGGTTTTAATGATGTTCGATGGGCTTTATGAAATGCAATTGAGCTTAAAGATAAGCAACTCGAGTGGAGCTTGGTGTACTACATGTTAACAAACATATTTTCATTCAGATAACTTGCTTAAATTGCATGAATTCTTTTGAGATCATTTACAGTTGAGCGCCTATCTAAATTATTAAGATACACAAGACCGCATCAACAGAAATCCCGATACCATCAACAAATAATTTACGCGTCGATAAATTTGAATTTTCGGTTTCAATTTCCTGGCTGACTGAATTGATGCCTCGCTGTCGTTGCGGCTGACTATCAAAACTCAGTGCTCTTCGAGCTATTGCTGCCCATCTGTCCAATGGGAATCCATTTAAGCGCTCGAATAATGACCGAGAATCCCTAACTGATATAAATTTGATTTTATTGATAGTGAATCAGCGGCAACGCATTCACAATGCCAGACAATGGGCCGGCAAAGGAAATTACATTAGGGCCACCATTGTTGTTTAGCACGGAGCCCAGCGAATGAATTATGATGTGTCCAAAAGGAACCCTTTTCGACCCCCCACTATTGACTACCCCAATGGCAAAGTGGTGGCACCTGCGTCGTGCAGTTGGCCACTCCGTCAACGGGGCGTATAAGTCTTGGGCCAACGATTAGGACTCGTTAAAAGTTTTCGTGTTTCGTGCTGTGGCCCAGTCCATTGTTTATTAAATATTAAGGTAATTTGTAGACGATCTCGTCAATGTGGGTCATATTTATGTGCTTGGCTGGAATGGGTCCGCAGCAAACTCTTTGTTCGTGCAGTCGAGCATTTGAGTAATTTATTAGCCTCAATATTTAATTGAATATGCTGTCGCAGCGTAGATAAATGGCCAGCGTCGTGCGTAAAAAGCGTGTGGCCTTAAATTGCTGGGTACTTAGAGACCAGCATAGTCTGCAACGCCACCTGGACAGAGCGGACAGTCACTGCGTGACAATCGTTGTTTTATTTATAGCCATACACAATTAGGTAAACAGTAAAAATAGCAAACAAAATATAACATAAATTAGGGTTAGAAGAAAACCAGGACAGAATTTAACAGAATTTAAGTTTCTACCAACAATAATGGTAGTATAAAAGTGAATTTACCTTCGAGGAATATAAATGTACTGTTACAGTTGCGAGTTACTTAACTACAATGACCTCCGGTTCGTTTTGTAACGAATTTAAGCGACTATAATGCACGCCACACACTTCGGCGGCCTTTCATAAAGTTTACTTAACTTTCGCGTTAGCAGGCAGCCAACTTACTTGGGCACTTTGATGTGAGCCGCGAACCATGACAAGGCCAAGTGCTGGCTGAGTAAGGGGAGGACACTCTACAGCGCCAGCTAGGCTCTTGCCTATGCAAGCACGTATGTATGTGTGTATATGTGTGCGTTAGTTGCGAAGACTGGCAGCTAACCATTTGATATGCAAAGTCAAACACACCTATGCAAGTGGCTAGAGGCGTTTTTACTCGACTCAACTCTCTGGCGTTGGCCTCAACTTGTTGGCAAACGCGTCGTATGCACAATGTGTGTCTCGTTGTTGAATAGGACGCATCGAGAGGGTTTGGATGTGGGTCTGGTGGTGTTACTGGCAACTGCGCAGAGCTGTGGTAATTTTGCGCGTTGATTGACTAATGAAAATTCAGAGGGTGGAGGAGTACAAAGTGGAAAGCAACTGTTTACGCTCGCATTAATTATGACTGTATATATAGACGTGGGAGTCTGCGTAAGCGCGCGCTTAGTGTGTGTCTGTCTGTGTGTGTGTCTGTGTGTTCGTGTGTAAAAAAATGGCCAATAGCAGGATTCATCATGACGACATCTGTCTGGCATTAGAGTTTGACAATTTGTAACATGATTTGACATCCTTGTTTGGCTTTGTATATTTCATTATTGATTCGACGAGACGTTAGTTTGCTTGTATTTGTGTGTCACGACATGCCCATAAGTATGCCACACACACAATCTCATATTTATTTGCCATTGAACAATGTATCCAAATGTGTACTATGCATTTGGCTGGCATTATTTGTTTCAAATTGAATTATATCAAACTGAATACGCAGCAAAAGTCAAAGTCACAGGGCCACAGTCGGAGAGCTGAAGCTTGAGTCCGAATCATTGAATCAGGCAGACACGTAGCCAATTTGTTATCTGTCTCTGTGGGTAGCTGGGCTTGCAGGGGGTGAATTTAAAGCCCTGTCCGCTGGTTGACATTTGTATATGCACAGGGAAAGCCACCCACACACAAGCGCACACATTCACAACATGAAATACATTCAGGACAGTGTCAGGGCAATGATGCTGTGTTTTTCCTCTTTGTGTGCCTGAATGATTTCTTTTGTGGAATTGATAACTCCATGTGGTCGTGTGTGGGCTATGGGGGAGGTTCCCTGAATACGACGTTTGCAAAATATTTTTAAAATTCCTTGGCTCTGGCTTTGACGTTGTTGTCCTGTGGCGCCCTCCAGCATTGGGAATTTTCAACAAATTAAAGTCCAGCACAGCTGTAAAGCTAACAGAACTTTGCCGAAGGCTTCTAATAATATCATTGTCAGGTGGCAGGATAAGTAATAGACAGTTAGAAACTGTGTGGGTGGTGCTCATGTCGATGCCCACTTCAGTGAATTTAGGTACACATGATTGCTGTGTCATGCCTGTTAAAAATTTTATCAAATTGAATAAAATTTGACAGCATATTTATGTGTTTACTTACCATAAGAAAAAACGAAAATTATGTGAGACAATAAAATTGAACCAGTCTTCCAGTGCGTTTCCTCTATTTAATCGCTCGATCAGAACTGACCCGTTGTTCTATGCTTACAGACAGAAGGGAATACACACGATACCATTCAATACCTTAACATAAAACAAGTGAGATTTCTCTAGTCGGGAACGCCCGACTCGTAGATACCCTTAACACAAAAATTAAGACATACACACAAACTCTCGGCACTTGATGAGTATTGAGGCTGTTAAAAATTAATAAAAAATGTTAACTTATAATTACTAACGAAAAAAGAATTACTCCACACCGGGAATCGAACCCGCTGACACTTCGTCTTAAGTTGCACAGCTCTTATCAACTGCAAACAGTACTATTTCATCTACATTTGATATAACATTACTTATCTACGCTTATCTACATTTGATATAACATTAGTTAACCATCGCAAATGTTAAGGAAAACGAAAATGTTGCACTTGTCATTAAAACAATAAAAATAAATAATAATAATAATAATAATAATAATAATAATAATAATAATAATAATAATAATAATAATAACTATGAATAACGAAAATTAAGATGAGTTCAACTTTTCTCAAACATCGCTGGGACTCGAACGGAGACCTTCCACGTAATGCGGCACAGCTCTTACCAACTGCACCACTCTTTTACTTAGTTATATTGTGTTAAAATTCAACTTAGCCGTTGCAACCAATTCGTAGAAAAACGCAAGAGCACAAGAACACGCGTGCACATGAACACAGCTTCAGCGAAGCAGCTGCGCTTGGCCCCCACTACTGAAAATTGATATTTGATTTACTCGAAAACTAAATGTATGGTCGTTATGAAATTTTCAGGACTTGTTAGGATAATCGATATGTATGTACAAACCAATTTGCACGTGTTTAGTATTTCATTTGCTTCGTTTTTATGGTTTTATCGATATTGTGGGCGATTGTGAGGTGTCCAAAAGCTGAAATATTTAAATTCTCCGTATGCTTTACGCGAACATAATAAGAGAAATTGGTGGCTCTAGCTTTTATAGTTTGGGAGTTATGCTTAAAAAGCCGACTCTAAAAATCGATAAAGATCGATAATAATAAAACGAATAGAGTTGTCGATATTTTGAAATACACTTGATCTGCGTATGGTATATACGACTCCAAGATCAGCTTTCTAAGTTTTGCTTTGTCTGATATCGACACGTTCATACAGACCGACAGACAGGCGGACATGGTCGGAAATGCTTCCTTCTGCCTGTTACATACGATTGCACGAAACCATTATACCCGTTATTAATCATTTTCATTGGGTTCATAAATATACCATGTTGAGCTCACATCTTGAAATTATTCGATAAAAATTTTCTAAATTTAGTTCCAACGATTTTATGTGGCTGACGCATGACTACATTAGCGCATACTTAAGGAGACTCCAAACTTAGTTTAAACTACTCACTTAGCGAGCCCATTAAGAACTAAAACTTCCTGCAGCAGCAAAGTGAACGCCCACAACAACAACAACAACAACAGCTATTCAAGAGGGCATCTTCCGCAATAACAAAGGCAATTTAGAGCGGGGACTATAAATATTTTTGGCAAGCTCCGAATGCAACACCCATAAACACAGGCAGGACTAAGTCCTGACCACGTGCTGGTCGTAAAATAAGTTTAATATTGTCTACCTCTCACAGGATAAGCCAAATATATTTGTGGCTTCCGTTTAAGTTGCATCTGTTTTTCACGCATTTTTACAGCAATTTCGATTGGCATCGGAATAATTCTCAGTTTCGGGCGTATTGCCTGCATATTTCTGTCAAATGCACACACACACACACACACATAATTCTATATGTTTTATGTGTTTCCATCCATCATTTATTTCATTTATTCATATACGTTTAAAATGATTTAAAATTTTTGTGCGTAACTCATAAAAGTTTTTTTTTCTGCTTTTTCTGCAAATTATGCGCTAAATTGTAGTTGGCAATGATTGATTGGCAAGCCAAAGAAAATGTTGTTGTGCCTTTTTTTTGCACACGCTCCCCGCACTCTGCCCTCCACTCACTGCCCGGAATGTTGGCATGTTTACTTTGGGCCGAGCGCACGTAAAGCAAGTCATAAAAATATTTCAGCGAAGGAATAAAAAGCGAGCGGAAAAAAGAAATAACAAAATGTTGTAGGTCATGTGTCATTTTCAGAGTTCTCAGTTCCGTTCGGTTTCATACCCCGGCCATCGTTCACCGCTCCCCGTTCACCGTTTCCCGTTGCATGCTGATTATTTGTTTGCACTTTGTTGGGGCGACCAAACTTTAACATTTTACAATAACAAAAATGTTGGCGTTTTGGCAGCCAGCGGCTGAAATTGAATATTTAATTTTACTTTGTCTTCTTTGGAATTTATTTTGTTTTTTTTTTTCTTTGGAAAATGAGTCGTGGTGAATATTTTAGCCAATGTGGAAAATTGTTGATGAGTTTTAGCAGCTGATGGCAAATTGGGGCTTGTAAGGGAGGTGCAAAACATTTGAGCCATCTTAAGCGCTGCCGAAGCAGATAACTTTGTAAACAAAATATGCAAATAACATAAAGCATATTTTAAGCGATACAAAATCTGAAAACAATCTTTGAAATATGTATAAGCTGTATACAATTATCTATTAATTGTTTGCCGTGGGTATTTCTTTAGTCTAGGACTTTGAGCATACTTCAGAAATTTAGACTATTAGTTATTAACAGCCTAGAAAACTAAAAAACAAAAATAATCAAATGTAGATTTTACTAGAATTGTTGAGACTATTTCTAAACTTTTGACTTTGTTCTAAACTAACTTGAACTAAACTTCATTATTTGATTTTTGAATTGGCTCTTGGATATATAGCATTCTTGTTCTTATGTGATGTAACCTACCACAATTTCAATTAGTTTAGCTTAAACATAATCACTGTTTATTTTTAAAACTTCCTTAAAATATTACATTAATATATACATAAAAGGAATTTATATAAAATTATAATGTGACTGCTCACATTTTATTTATTCAGCTTGCTTTTATTTATATTCCTACATTAATCTAAATCCAATATGAAAAGGTTTGCCAAGCTGGGCTTTATTTTAATTTTCATTACATTAACACTTTCGACCCTTTGGGTTAAAATAAGCAAACAAATCCTTTTTTGTTGACCCACTCTGCCCATTATAGCTTTGCTTAAGTTTAGGCTAAATGTCAGCTGTCCGTTTCAACGCCACTTAATTACGCCTCAGCGTATTCCGCAGCCAAGGCATAGCCAAATTAAATCATTAAATCCATAGAAAAATCCATATCGAAATGTCAACACTCAATCATTGAGGGGCCAACATAAAAATTGACTGCCACAAAAAGTTCTGCACGAAAATGGGTCAGCCTATGTTGGCAGAGGGCACAAAAGAGCAGACAAATATAACCCTGTTGAAGTAAAAAATGTACAACTTTTAATTGCCATTGTATATCTATATACGATATACGAACGAATAAAATCAAATACACAAGCCTGTTAACGGTCAATTGGGCCATTTCTGGAGCTGATTAGATGCAAATGGCGGTGATAAGGACTCAAGCGGAAACCAAACTAAAGTCATAGCGCCAACAAACTACCACAGCCAAGTACCCATTGAAAGGCAGGAAAGAAAATTATTGTAAAGCCCCAGCCAGATTTTATGTTATTTTTATGTCAAAAAAAGGAAGACTTAGGGAAAAAGTTGTGCGCGGGCCGCACTCATACACCAGCACACCAGCACACACACACGCATACAGGCACACTCCGTTTTTATTTATTCATGGGCACGTTGACTTGTGCGTCAGAGCTGCCCAGAACCCAGCTAGGAAACAGATATCACAACTGGTGTACAATTCAGTAAAAAATATATAAATATATGCATATATTTCAATAAGTTGCAGTGTAGGTTTTAATGAGATTTTGCATTTTTATGTGCTGGCCACATTCTTGCAGCTCGTAAAATGATAAACAAGCGTACAACACGCGGCTTATAGGCTACCTTGAAAAACAGAACTAAAAACTGAACATGAATAAAATCAGTAAATTTTATCTTAAGCATAGTTCGTACCTTGTCCAATCGGCTGCTGTCTGCACTTAGGTTTAGCACTAAGGTATGCTACACTTTTTGAATTTCAAAATATGCTTGAGTCGCGCGCACTTTCGCGTTTAAGCTGCTACACTGAACCTATCGAACCGAACACCTCGCTTGATTTGTGAAACTGGCCTCGTTTGTTCCATGGGTTTAGTTGAAAAGTATCTCTGTTAGCTCTGCTCAACATTCGGGCGCCCGAAGTTGTCCAAACGAGTGATGTTTTGGCCACTGTTAACACGACGGTAGTTAACTTGGAACACTCGGAAATTGAAACACGGCGCAACCCTAGTGGGCCACATAAAAAAGTAGGTCTACTACGCCAATGGGACGGTGAAACGAGTGGAAACCAAATGGAATTGGAATCTCTCACCTTGGCGGGATGCCTAACCCTCCGCATTGTGACTTAAATTGTGCAAAGCACTAAAGCTATGTCGAGAGCTTTTCAAATAATGGGAATTGTTTCGATATCATATATACCAGTATTTGTTATAAAAAAAGGTTAATTTTATGTTTGAAATACCTGTTATTTAAAATAAGCAGAAATTTTAATTTAGTTAAGCACATTGCCAATATTTACCTGAAAATAAAGAAGTAATTTTGAAATTAGTACACCAAACCATAAATAAGGAAAAAAGCAACGAAATCTATTTGGAACTGAAATGCACACACCTAACCACATAAAAATAACAGTTTTAATGCACATATAAATATAAATATTAATAGAGGGAAATATTGCGTTTAACATACGTTAAAAAAAGTATACACAGAGACAAAGAGAGCGCTGGAGCTTTACTGCTGAAGAGCTTTGTAGAGCTTTATGAAAGCGTTGCCAACAGTAATCTTTTTAATATCAGCTATAAGGCTAGATTCGGGAAGTCCGTTATAAAAACATGCCCATAATATTAGTACTTAAATTTGTCATTTATTTAGGGTTATTGAAAAAATACTTAATAATGAAATACTAGATACAAATAAGAAACGTGCATAGTGGCAAAACGTTTAGACTACTTATTTATAAACAGCTTAACAACACTGTTCAACATTTAACAACACTTATGTACTGGGTTAGTATTTAACTAGAGCAACAACAGCACAACACTCAAAAATAGATAACACGTGCTCTCTAGGCCGTTACTATAATATTTACATATATAGGTTGCTAGGCTTTGGTTGTTGTTGTTGTTGGTTGTTGGTTTTTAACAGGTGCAACCATCGAAGCAACAACAACAACATCAACAAATTACCCAGTTATCAAACACACACACACCAGTTGATGTCTTTGTTGTTGTTGTGGTTATTTTTAATGCTGGCTAAAACGAATTAACATCGAATTTAAAGTCGAGATCCAAATTTTTCAACGGATTTCGACGGATTTTCTGGCTGCCATGATGATGATGGTGATGTGGTATTAGTATCTCCACCTCCGGTTCTTCATCTGCAGTTTTATCGATTTTTTTTCGGATTTGGTTTAACAATTTTAATTTAGTTGTTCGTGTCGATTGTTTATATAAAATATACAAAGACAAATACAGAGAAAAAAGCCATTAAAACAAAATACCATCGAAATCGACAATAGATATATATATCTGTATGAAGTGCATGAGCCATGTAACAAGCGTAACGAGTACAATATCAAGTGGAAGTCATGAAATTTATGAACAAAATGAATCGAACAAAGTGAAAGTTAAGTCAAAGTTTCATAAAAACACACGCACACCCACACACACACACACACACACAAACAGACAGGCACACTTCACATGTTAAACGGTGCGTATGCGTTATATTCGGGAATATGCGACTCAATTTCCCGCTAACACGCAGCTGCTTATTAGCATTGATTAGAGCCACGCAAAGTTATAGCATGTGCTGATGATTCCTGTCGCACACACGTGTAAAGTGCGATCCACTCGTCCAATCCACCGCCGAATAGCAACCCATAAATTTTCCAAATTTCCGCAAGTTTTCGCGGCACCCAAACTCTTAATCATGTGAATACCTATAAAAGAAGGCGTTCACAAGACTAAAGAGAGACACGAGAAAATGTTTTTGTGGTAAGTTACCGACTTAAACCTACCCTGCTGCAAGATTGAAAATAAACTGATACGAACGCTCGATCATGTTGGTGCTGATCACCAATTAAAATGCTTTAAAGAGTTAAAAGTTAAATTACTATCTTTGACTGTTGCATACATTTGCCCACTCCTAAAACACCCTTTATTGGATATTTGTACAGCGAAGTATGCAAAAAGGGTGGCTACATTTCAATACGCAACCAAAACTTTTTTAGTGCGAGACAACACAAAAAAAAAGAAATGAAAAGAATCGTATAATAGGGATAATAAAATGTAACTTCGAAACCCTTGAAGTGGCCCTCAAAAAGTTATACAATACTCGTTGTTATGCCAGTTGTTGAAGAGCAGTTGGTAGTTGATAGAGTAAATTTGGCTCAAGTGGTTGCATTTGACTGCCACCTGAGTGCACGGATATGTTTACCAAAGACTCGAAGCATCATTTTATTGCATTTCTAGCTTTGACTTAAGTACAGGGCAGAAATATACTTGCATTGAATTCATTATTGCATCAAATAGACTTTCAAAGTTGACAGACTCATTATTCAGATTTATTTTTTTGTAATAAGAAATATCATAAAACTTCGCTCGGATCGAATAGCCTACAAGTCTTTAATTGAATATAGTGATCAAATTATATACTAGCTTATTAAGAATTTATTTGACAATACCCACAGCTGAGCTTGTTAAGTTCCAGCAGCTTGTCTCATTGGTATGCACCTCCAGTACGAGACCCTCAAAAACTTTGCAGTTGAGGTATCGCGCATAGAAACGTTGCCAATGACAAGGTATAAGACACACACTCTCTTTCACACACACACACATACACACACACACACATGTACACACGCTCGCTCGCGTAGTGAACAAAGTCTGGCGAAAGTTAGACGTCTGTCAGACGTCTCTTTGCCTGCCTCAACTTGTTTGCGAAGCTATTGCCAACGAGTTGCCGCCTGGCTGGCTAAACTTTTAATCGGCTTGAAAAAGTTACGTTCTGGGCGCACAATTATTGCCGAATTTGAGCGCCAACAAAAACATAATCAAGTTAATTGCATAAAAAATGTTATGCAAAGGCTTTTAGGAGCAGCAACAACAACATTAAAGTGTAGCAAAACAAATGAAGAATGAACGAGAGGAAAAACCGGCGCCAAGTTTATTATCCTGGCGTCGCGAGTAAAACTATATACACGTATACATTACATAACATTACATATATGTCTGTATGTATGCACTTAGTGAGTGTGTGTGAGTGCTTTATGCTGCCAACTAATACTGCTTATTGTTACGGTTGTTGTTTTTGTTGCTGGTGTTGCTCTGCTTGTTGTAATACAATCAATTTCCGCTTTTGTTTGTCAAGAAAAGTTGCCAACGAGAAAATTGTGTGTTTCGACTTCTTTGCGGCACTTTATGTTGTTTTGCTTTTCTTTTTATTGTGTTTTTTTATTGGTGGTTGTATTTTTATGAAGCGGAAGCAACAGCTCAGCTGCCATTGCTGTACCAACAGGACGTATACGTTATGTTGTCGAAAATTTATTGATTGTCTGTCACTGCCAAGGGTCTTGGAGTGTTAAGGAGGCGAACTTGGGATGTTAGGTACACACTTTTTAATTAAATTTCCTCTTTTTGAAGTATAATATCCATTATCATCTCTGTGCTCAACAATGAATGACACTTTATTGGTAGCCTCCACGACGGCTGCGGGCCACTTGGAAAGGGGAATTCTTTGGCTTTGTGGTATTGGCTTTGTGCAATTAGCTTTTGTGCAATATGTGCTTGATTAAGACATAGCTATGACACTCACACAGAGCCAAAAGAATGCTCTGCCTAACAGAGCCCACAACACACACACACACACACGTACAACCACAAACTCAAGTGGGTCGAAAACAATTTGGTAGCATTCTAGATTTTGCCTTTGCTTGCTGCGTGTCTTGTTAAGTAGACGGAAAAGTTTATTGGAATAAATTATGCGTTTATCATTATTAGAAAAAATATCCCTGACCTATTTATAAAACTTCTCCTCTTCATAAGTATCCACAAAAAGATAAGTGACCTTAATTATTTTTATATGCATGAATTTTTTCTGTCACAAAGCCAATTAAAAGGACTTTAACTTTTAAGTCTTTAATCTCGTTGATGATTAATGCTTTTGCCATTTTCTTTCTCAAAGTTTTTGTGGGCGGCAAAATCTGTATGAGTCAGCTGAAACATTTATTTCTAGGCCAATGGCTTGACATGAAAGCAGATAACACGAAAATAATAGTACACAAAATATTTAAATTTTTATTGCGAACGTTTTGCTGCAGTTGTTAAGGCCTTTATGATTGCGAAACACCAAAATTCATAAGCCATTAAACACCAAAACATAACCATTTGGTATTGTCGTCAATAGTTCCAGTTGAAAGCATGTTCGACAATAAATAATCGCTGGCAATTATTCACAGTTAGGAGGGCGAATGATATATTTGCAAAATAGAGATTTGCCTGATATCGACACGCATCGCTGAGGCTTCTAAATATATGCGCATATATTTTTACAGCAAGTGACAAATGCTAAAACGCCAGACAAACGCGGCAGGCAACCCAGGAAAATACTTTGACTCGGCTGATAAACTTCATAAATTATATTGGGCATATCAAAAGCTTCATAATAAATTCATAACCAGCAGACGGAAAATGGCAGACATTTTTATCGATGTCGAATTTTTCTTTTCAATTTCAATCGCATAGAACTGATGGAAAAAAAATATAGGAAAGAGGAACATTTTAAAACGACCAAAGTTGAACAATAAAAGTAAGTTACCATCTTAACAGGACTGAAAACCGGAAAAAGACTGGGTCTCTTACAGTAATTTAATAGTAGTAAAATTGTTGAAAATTTAATAAACAGTTTATAATTTTGTACTGCAAATTGACTATTTGACTTAATTCAAAAAATATATTGAGTTTAATAAAATGAATATATACAATAATTCAGTCGAACTGTGTTCTTGTTTTGTGGAATAACAAGATTTATACGCTTGGTTTACGAGTGGCTAAAGCGGAACTTTTTCGAATATTCTAGCAGAAGGTGCAAGCCTTTGAGTCGTATTCACAAGTTCAATGCAAAGTTTTTGTCACTTGTGACAGCGCTCTGTAGATAAGTTGGCAACGCCTAATTTATGAGTTGGCAACTCGTGTAAAACAAACGCGATTTATTTTTATTAAGACGATTTAAATTGCTTCTCTTTTGCAAACTCACAAATGAATACTAAAAATGTAATTTGTATCTTTATCTATAAAAACTCATTAAATAAGAGTCTTATTTTAGCTACTTGTCTACAATCAACGTACAGAAATTTAAACAAGAAAAATAATAAGTTTGCAGCTGCTATAGCTCTCATCGTCATTTCAAACGGAATTTCTTATGTTTGTTGGGCATTTAAAAATAATAACTCAATTGCCATACAATTTAGATTTTAATGTGAAACTCGAAATTGGAGGTTATATTTTTAAATGATTATTATTTATGATTTTTCGCTAATGGCTTCCTTTTTAATGTTTATTTGCTAAACAGTCGACATCCTTTTAAATTACTTGGCAGAGTCAATACGGATGTGTAAAAGAAACCGCGAACCAAGCGATGACAGGAGCGTAAATGAAACCGGAAATGGTAAACGGCAATGGAGAAATGGAAATCTTGCGAACGTAACCAAGGGATGTCAATTTATCATTTCCGTTTGTTAACGCGTCGCAAATTGTGCGCTTGGCGAATGTTTTGCGCGCTTTCGAAAGCCATTTGGCCACAAAGTGCGACGGGACGGCAACGGACAGTCAGACAGGCAGCTGCTGGCAGGCCACACCCCAATTGCTTACTGCGCCCACAGCTGACATTTATGTGTACATAAAGATATGCATAATTTGTGCGTGGCGCCAGTTATAATTTTTTTTTTCTCAATTTGAGCGCGACAGTCAGAGACAAAATTATCAAATAACATTCTGGCACGCATTTCTGGCATTTGTCCGGCGCTTTAATACGGCTCTAGTGTCCAATTTGGCGGGACTCAGTATTTTCATTCTTTATGCATTTGTTTCGTGTAAATATGCAACGCTTAGGCACATAATAATCCCCGCAGCCCCGCCATGGCCATTATCCTGTTTGACAGGCTCATCGGCCAGCTTTCATAATTTTGGGCAAGGCCATTCTTACCTATTTTTAGCCAGACGGACGCACCTTTTATGGTAAATTAAAATAAATGTTCACACAAGGGTTCACCATGGCGTATACGTAATGTTGCTATAGCTGTTCGGCTTCAGCCACGACCAAACGAGCTGTGAATAGTCCCATGTGGAGACGCTAAATTTGTATTTCAATGTTTTCCTTTTTTGCCTCTAAAAATTTATGGCTACCAATTTGTGGCTCTCTATGTGGCAACAGAACATTTGTAAAAGTTAGATGAAAATAATGGCCACGCTGTGAACACGGGAACGTGTGGATGTCAGCTGATTAATGGTATTTTGGCATCAAGAAATGGTTCAAATCTATTTTAAACTGCAATGCTTGAAATAAATTGAGTACGCAAAACCGTTAGCTATAATAACAATAACACAGTAGAAATTCCTGCTACATTTTTGTCCCTGGTTCGCTTTCTAGTGAAACCTTAGTCCGGTTATCGCGAAATACTCTATATTCCAACAGCCACGCCTTAAAACGTGTTCTAATTAACCCGGCAACAGCTATGCGAATCGACGAAGCGAGCTGCGAACTCATAAAACACGTCAACACAGCGGCATAACGGTAGAAGGCGCTGGCAATAGAAGGGCAAGGGACACACCTCCAACAAGGTAGAGCTCAAAGCAAACAAAATATCAAATGGAAATCATTAGCCGCCAATAAATCAAACGACTGTCGGGACCAGGCAAAACGCCTTATTTACTCTCAATTAGGCGTGCAATTAGCTGAACTCTGTCCAGTTACATTAAGCTGAAAACCGAAACATAATTAACAAGCTGCATAAGGAACGTCAAGGGTAATCGGAAACGGAAATGGGCAAGCCTCTGAGCCATTTTTGCGGCTGTGTATTTGTGTGCGAACGAACTAATTGAAATCGTTTGTTACTCAAAAGCTTTGAAAATAACTCAAAGCGTAGCCGTTTTAATTAAAATTATGCAAATATCTATGATAAGCCCGGAATATAAAGCATACGCCCGAGTATCGACCACCACTGAACAAAAACAAGTGAGATTGCTCTAGTCGGGACCGCCCGACTAGAAGATACCCTGAACCCAGAAATGAACACATACACACAAACTCTCGGCAGTTGATGAGTATTGAGCCTGTTAAAAATAAAAAATAAAATTTACTAATTATTACCAACAAAAAAATAAATATTCCACAAGCGGGAGTTGAACTCGGTACCTCCGTGATAAGATGCACATCTCTTACCAACTGCACCACTATACCGCATTTTTCGCGAATGATATAACATTACTTAAAGTCGCATAAAAGTCAAGGAAAACGAAAATTTTGCACTTGTCATTAAAACGATACAAATTAATAATAATTATAATTATGAATAACGAAAAAATAAAAGAATTCAACATTTCTCTAACATACCAGCGCTGAATTCGAACCCGGACCTCCACGTTTCGCGGCACAACTCTTACCCACTGGACCACGCTCTTACTTCACTTCGTTGTACTAAAACTCAATTTAACCGTTGCAAAAAAAAATTCCTAGAAAAACGCAAGACAAATTTTGCATATGCATATGTATGCGTGCACATGTACACAGAAATTGCCAAGTTGCTGCGCTTTGCCCCCACTACTGAAAATAGATTCTTGATTTGCTCGTAAACTAAATGTACGATCGTTATGAAATTTTCAGGACTTATTCAGATCATCGAAATGTATCTACAAATCAATTTGCACGTGTGTAGTATTTGATTTACTTTATTTTTTTTTTGGTTTTATCAATATTGTGGGCGATTGGGGGGAGGTTTCCAAAATCTGAAACATTCAAATTCTTCGTATGTTATACGCGAGCATAAAAAAATAAATTTGGTGGCTCTAGCTTTTATAGTTTGGAAGTTATGCTTAAAAAACCGAGTCAAAAAAGCGATAAATATCGATAATAAGAAAACGGAAGGAGTTATCGATGTTTTGAAATAAACTTGATCTGCGTATGGAATATACGAACCGAATGAGACCAAGATCAGCTTTCTAGCTTTTGTAGTCTCTGAAATCGACGCGTTCATACAGACGGACGGACAGACGGACAGACAGACGGACAGACAGACGGACATGGCTAAATCGACTCGGCTAGTGATGCTGATCAAGAATATATATACTTTATGGGGTCGGAGATGCTTCCTTCTGCCTGTTACATACATTTGCACAAAACCATTATACCCTTTTTACCCATTTTCAATGGGTTCAGGGTATAATTATATTGCGTGCCTTTTTGTGCGCATACACTGTTCAAATATTATACACTGCAGAAAAAGAGTATATTGTAATTCTGAAACTATTTTATCTACCGATTCTTTTTTTATGTTGTAGGCTAATCTAATTTTAAAGCTATGTTTACAACTTAAATTGCAAATATTTTTACTAAACATAACAAATATAATATTAATACAAGATACGCAATTAAAAAGAACACAAATATAAATATTCTCTAACGAGCTCACCTTTGATTATAATATGCCCTTTAACGTCAGAGTATAATAAAGTCGCGTACATGCGTTTTGTCCTGATATAATCTTTCCGAGCTTACGAATGGCTTAATTGCTCATGTACAACAACAAAAAACGGCGGCTACAACAACAACAACAACAACAACAATAACAACATTAGGAACACGAAAAACAAAGTGAGGCCCGCTCGCTGGCGCGTTTATTTGCATTACACATTAGCACAAAGGCAGCGCCCAGATACTTTGCCAGGGACTTAGCACTAGGCAAAGTGTTTTATTGTACTCGCTGCCAGTCCGCTTTCCGCTTTCCTCTTTCCGCTTTGGGATGCTTTACTATTTATTTAGGATTTTTCGCGCACAATTTTGTGTGTGTTGCGTAGATTTACGCATGAGTCGACAACTTTATTGCTAATTTATGTGCAGAGTTGTGTAATTCTGGGCAGCTAATGGGCATAATATTTGGGGTCTACGTAATGCCAATCCAGTGAGGAGTGGCCAGTCATAAAGATAGGACCTGTCCAACTGGAGGACTTCGCTCGCCATCAACATTTATTAATTAGCTGATAACGCGTCAAAGGCAGACATTTCAGACATTCCCTTTCGGCAGTCGCGGGTTGAATAAACTGCACTTGAAACGGGCCAAGTTTGCAGTTTTCTGATGCTGTTGCTGGCAGCGAAGTTTTTTTTTTAAATTTATTTTGATTTGCAGCCAAGTGAAGAACGCAAACAGACTCCGAATGTGCTGAGCTTGGCTACGTGTTTATAATATGAAATGTTTCTTGGCATCGCTCGGAAAAAGCAGAAAGGCATAAAGCGACTACGACTTAAAAGGCATTTGTATGGCTGGTTTGCTTTACAGTAGTTTTATTTTATGCCTTTTGCAGTCCCTTTTTGTTGCTGGCGGCGTTTCAAGCAAAAACAAGTCTACAGCAGCTTAACGAGCGCCTATAAACATTTTTGAAATATAAAATTTGGGATGAAAATAAAAATTCAAGTAAGAAAATGTAAAACAAACATATTACATACATTTTTCTTTAATCTCGTTTGTTCTTTTTTACGAATAAATAAAAAAGGACTTTTTATTGATACTTATTATTAAATCGCTGTTTAATTTTACTGATAGTTTCCTATCTGATATTACTATAACAAATTTTTATCTATAACATACAAGTTGTAAAATGTTGAATTCCTGCCTTTTGATTTTCATTTCTATGAAGTTAATTTTAAAAAAGCAGCTGGTTTTTCAGCCGCCATCAATAGCAACAAATCTTTTATAATGGCAAGGAACATGAAAAGCATTTATCAAACGCTAATTAGCGCAGCCAACCGAATTTAGCTCATTTATGTTGTTTTCATGAAAAATGCTCGAACGGCAGCTGCGTCCTTTCAAGGACAGAGCAAAATTAAAATCTGCCAACGCGTGCATGAAAATGTTTAGCAAATTAAAAGCAACCAAGGCGACAGCCACAATAACAAGAACGCAATTACTAAGCAATAATCATAATTTGTGGTATTAACGGGACACCAGGATACCAGGGAAACACTGGTCCTCCTTATCGTGGCCCTCGCCTGCGCTTTACGAGCGCTGATAAAGTGTCGCCGTGCAATTTATCCGTGCTGCCCGGAGCTTGGGGACCCAATCCAAACAGAAAACGGGACCGACTGCACCTGTCACGTGGGAAAACACGTTCTGGTAATTTATGAGTCATACATTTGAGTTTTGCACATTTATTTGGCCTCCGGTACGCTGGCACAACTCACGCGCGAATTTTTCTGCCATTATTTGAGGCAAACAAACCGCAAAAGTTTTTCGGCTGTGAAATTCTAAAAATAACACTGTGGCTGCATTTCTGAGTATATGCAAAAGAACGAGGATGGAAGTGCGAGGGGACCGAACCAAATTTCAACCAAAACTTTGTCGCTGATGTGTTCAACAAATGTTTTTGCCAAATTGTGTAGCTTACTCTAGAATTGTTAAATATTTTGACAGTCAACAATAACGGGTGTTTTTGTAAGCAGCTGCGGGCAAATATGATGAATAACTGTCACGCTCAAAACGAAAATGCCAGCCAATTATTCTGCTTATAAGTAAGTTTAATGTGAAAATTATAAATAAGCTATAATTTACAATATAGTTAAAAGTTTTATAGTTTTTGTTTTTCTGCCAAACTCCTATACAAATTGCATTTGTAGAATGGCCACTCCAATCGAAAAAAGTTGAGAAAATGTATAAACGTAAAAGTTTAAAAATAATATTCAAAAACTTTAAGGAAAAAGAATTTTAGAAAAACAGAAAATGGTGCAACCATATTTGATATAAGAACTCATAAATATTAAAAAAATAATAATAAATTAAGCTACGAAAAGTGGATACATAACGCAGTTCAAGATGTACAGTCTCGCCACTCCACATATTTTCAAGCATCAAACAGTGCCGAAAAGTAGGCAATGAATTTATGCCTCTAGTTAATAACATATTTATGTTGTGCTCTTAGCGCCTTAATAAAAATATATTTATGCGGCGTTTATTAGATAACATAAACAGTGAAACATTGCCTGTAATAATACCCATTAGAGCCGGCGCCGAGTCCCGAGTTCCGAGTCAGCGCAATGTGGACAAAAGTGCGGCTACTTAACCAAGTTAAGTTCTGCACAAATTTGCCGAAGGGCAACAACAATTTGTACAGCACTCACGCGAATATAGTCGAGCATGGAAGTCATAAAAGGACATGTGTGTAGCGGAGTGTAATGTAGTGCAGTGTAGTGCGCATTAAGAAGTCAAGTATTCCCAATGTGTGAGTATCCAAGTATATATATATATATATATATGTTCGGCAATATATATTTGCGAGACCATTAAATGCGTTATTGGATTAGAATGAGAGGCAAAGAAATTGAGAGGCCACTGCCATAAGGATAAATACAATGTACAATAAATAATAATGAAGGTAGCAATACACAATATACAAAGAAACACACGCGCACACATCCACACATACGCACACACACACACACACAATCTGAACAGCTTTGTTATGAGAATGTATTTGTCGTATGTATTTGAACTGTTTGGCGCTTACCTTCCTCCGCGACATCATCGTTGAATTCTGTGATTTCCGCCTTATCGCAAGAGCGGTCGACGCCATTTGTTGCTGTCGCACTTGCTGAGCTGCCTCCCTTGGCGCTCGCCGCCGCCTTGGCATCGCCATTGGAGATAATTGAATTTGATTTAGCGTGATTTGAATGATTGTTTGAGGATTTCGCTGAGCAGGAGCCACCATCAGCCAGCTCCATTTGTGGAGCACTCGGCTCCGGTTCGCCATTGCTGACAGCATCGATGGCGCCGCCGTCCTTTGTCTTCAGCTCCTGACTGGTGTTGCAGCCCATTACGTGTTGGCTAAGACTCTGCTGGGCGGTCTCTGTGCTTTTAGTTGGCCCAGGTAACCAGACCAGAACCAGGCAATCGCTTTTGTTTAATCAATTGCAGCGGCAACAACAAAGTCAAATACTCTCTCACACAGACACACACACGCACACACACACACACTCACACGCACACAGGACAGAACTTGTTTACGCGCGGTCTTTAACTTTTTTACGAACTTTGTTAGGGTTTGTTGTTTGCACTTTGACTTTTGCTGGGCGAAACCTTTTTGTAAAAAAAAGTCTGTTAGAAAAATATGTATTTTAATTTATTCAATTTGTTTTCTTGCATTCAAAAGAATTACAAAAAGGTTCACAACCACGAAATTATCAGCCAGTTTTTTGTGTTTTTGTGTGGCAATCGCAACTTTTAAATGAAAAAACTCTGAAGCTGGCGCTGAATTTGACGGACTGACACTGGCACAAGCTCAGGCACAACTGACAAACGCAAGCGACGCGTCCACACTAACACCAAATTGCTGCTGTTATCCTGCAGGAGCAAGGCTCAACAGTCAAAAGCACGAGCAGCGACAGAAGCAGCGGCAGCGGCGACGGCAGCGACAGCGGCAGAAGCAGCGACGTCAACCTCACCATCAGCCGGCAGTCAACAACTAGCCAAAAGGAGCCCCAGAAATCGAGCGGGCAACCGAAGCAACGAGAACAAAAACCCAGGCAGGCAAAGAGAGAGCGCATTTCTTCTCATTTTGTTAGCCGCACAGTGGTACAGTATACAATTTTTTCATTGAAAAATAAAAGCTCTTTAACTGCTGTCAAAGTTGAACTAAAATTACTATATTTAATTATTTTAAAAAGTAACATTTTACTATATATATCCGATTTTATATTTAGTAGTTGTTTCATCGAATGTTTTACCAGTGTAACAGGCAGGCAGGCAACGAAAATTCAGGAGAGAGTATAACAGCGAGGAAGAGGAAGATAAAATGAGAGAGGATAGCCAAACCGAGAGCCATGACAATACAACAGCTGATGTCTGCTGCCGCTCTTTGTGTGTGGTTCTGGGCTGCAGGGTTTTTTTTCGCAAATAAACAAAGCGACGGGCAAAGCCGACAGTCACACACACATACACGCACGCAAAAGGACCACAAAGCCACATCAGCGGCAGGGCTAGCAGAGAAGTACGAATAGCAGCAGCAGCCATTGCTGTGAAGTTGCTAAGGCAATGGCATCAGCATCAACCATCGGGAATTTTGCACGCACCAACTTCAACACACACACACATAGACACACACACACAGACACACAATTTACCGTACCTTTACGTGCAGCCAGCCGTAAGCAGCAGCACTGAGCAACCCAAAATCCAAATAAAAAATTTGCCCATAAAAATATCAATGAAAAATTCTTCTGCTATCTTTGCTTTTCGCTTGCCCTTAGCATAACTCATGTACGTAAGCAGCTAACTATTTTCTTTTTTATTATGTTTTGCATTTCATTTTGTTTTCCTTTTTTGTATCTGATAAATTTTTCCACAATGTTGACGCAGCTCTGTTTTGTTCAATCTTTTTTTATATACCCTACCTATTGTAAAAATGATCAATGTATTTGAATAAATGTATACAACAGGACAAGACTTATAAACTATATTTATTAATTAATCAACAATTTAACTAAGATATGTAAATTGTTAATTCTTTGAGTCACAATCGAAATTTCGGTGCTGTTTACAGGGTGTACAAAGAACGGTCAGACTCAACTAAAAAACTCATACTTGATTTCTGATGTACTTTTTCAACTACTTTTTTGTTTGCATCCCATTTGAGAGTTGGCTTTGCGTGTGTGCGCGTCTGTAAATGTGTGTGTCACTCAGAAATGAATTGGTCGCCTCTTATTGTATCTCGCCCCGTCGCCGGTCCCGCCTATCGACAGCCAGGGCGCACAGGGTGTCGTTATCATAAAGTTAAATGCCCGCCTAGTCGGGCACCGGCACATAATCGTAAAAATACGACTGCATATGTAAATACTAAATTTGCCACTTCAAGTGACATCTCAGTTTCGGCAGGATAAAACGTGTTGGCTGCTTTTGTGGCATACTTTTAGGCGACAGCTGGCAAAAGTCTAATCAAAAGACGGAGCCCAAGCTACATATAATACACATACATATAGGTATGCAAATGAGTCCAACATACGCAATATGCATGGAAACATATTGTTTGGGTTAATCAAAAAAGCGTGAAATGGCAACGAATTACTGAGCCAGGACACCCTGTATTCCGCGGTAAATATTTAACAATTATGCAAAAATATTTTGCGCTGACACGCGAAAAAATTGTTACTAAATGCATTTCTGGACAGTCAATTTAAAATATTAAATGGGGAATATCACACAAAAACAATTTTATTTGCATGTCCTTCCAGAAATAGAATTTAAATCATTGAGCATATAATAAACCTTCAATGAATGAAAAAGAGTTGGATTAAAATAAAAAGATACGTTTAAAATTTAAAGGTGCAATTTAATGTAATGAATTACCCTGATATATTTGATACTTTTTATTTTTGTAAAATTATCTTATCTATAAAACTTGGCGATTCTAGCTTTAAGAGTGTGGATGTTTTTCCAAACAAAAACGAAAAACCTAATTGAACTGCGCTTATAGTATTTTGGGTAAATCTCTTCACACAAAACTATGCAATACAAAAGAGAGAAAACTTAATTTAAGCTCCGGCTGACAACTGAAGCTCTTATCGGTTGTCTTTGTTGCATTTCACAATTCAGCAGCTTAACGGCAAGAAGCTTACTGTTGCCGAGATACCCTGTAATGAAGATGTGAACAGAAGTAAGATGCAATAAGGTTGCGAATAGCAAATAGTTCTTAAAGCCACAACAAAATAATATCATGTTTGAGATCATTTTGGTTATAGCTTGCACAACTTTTAAATGAAGCTACAATGGACATGGTAAGAACAACAGTTAAGAAAACAAACGACGACAGCTGTCACAGTCAGAGAAGCAACCCAACAAGAAGTACAAGCAGTGCGTGAATTTCCACATTTCACAGCTCCCTTGACTAGACTACAAAGAGACGAAGAGCGAAAGACCATAAACCAAAACTCAGCCAAAAGGAACTGCAGCACATTGCGTTGTCGGAACGCATTTAAGACTTAAGATAGCGACAAACATTTTCCATTGGGCGTGAGAAAATGCATAGGAAGTGTTCGCAAGGAATTTCCACCCCACACAGAAAATTTCGGCATTCCTCCATTGTTGTGGAGAGGACACAGTCATGACAAATGCGCTCGCGACAACACATAAACCCTTTCTGAGGTTGATAAAGTGACAGACAACGAGTTGTCCCGGCGGCCGAAGCTTACAGCCATAATTGGCGGGCCGGGGGAGCTTCAAGTTTGCGCACCATTTGCCCACCGAAATGCAAAGTCATTATTTTGCAAAAGATAAAAATACTCGAACCTTTGTTTCGGTCCGCATCCGATCTGAGCACATTTCGATTTTCTATCTGCCTTTCAAAAGCAAGTTCCAGAGGACGGAACGTGCACAGTCAAATTACGTATACGCCGTGTTGCTGTATTGTACTCTCGGCCTATGACCCACACACAAACACATACATAAATACATACACAAAACACTACACAAACGCTTGAGCTGGCTCCCCTCATTTGTGCCTGTTTTTGTATGTATCTGTGTGTGTGTAGCTGTGTGTGCGTTGCTGCCGTCTCCTGGGACAGTTGCCAAGTAGAAAGTTTTCGCGTCCTTTTTGTCTGAAGTTCAACGGTGCGCAACAACTTTTTGGGGCTGCACAAATTGACAGCAGACCAACAAAATCCATATGAAAATTTATGTTTTAAAGTGTTGGCTTTAAATTTAGCTTTCGGCGAACTGATGGCGGCTAGCAGCTCTGCCAGGTTATTCCAAGTGCAAACACAGTCCGCGCCCAAAGTCAGCCAGTTGTTTGCATAGCCAAATCAAATTTTGACTTTTAAAAGTTTTGTCAACTTTGGAAACTCACTTTATGGTGAGTGGTGTGTACAGTACAGAAGATCCAGTCGGGTCTTATCTTTAATACATTAAAGAAACTGCTATATGCTATAGCTATTTTAACTAAGTTTAGTTGGATTATAGCACAAAATTGCGACATTCCTTTTGACACAAGGCATGAGTCCACTCCTCTGTCCTCTTTTGATTTGTGTTGCCTTCATTTTGCGACAGCAAAAGTCGCTCAGAATAATTGAATTAGCGCTGACATGATATATGATCCGTTTGTGAATAGCTTGCAAAAACAGCGCTAAGTATTATCGCATATTTATCACACGCCTAATGGTCTAGTAAATCATTCAAATAAACGAACATTTAAGAAATTAAAATTACTTGCGTTTGCGCCATAGTTAAAGAAAAATATATTTACATTAGTATTATTATTTTTTGTTAACTCTTTCTCCTACTTCCTTAAGGAAGTCAACTGTCTTTATTGCTTTAAATAGTTTGGTAGATATATTTATCTAGCTTACTTTTCTGATTTATTGATTTTGTTCTTTTACAGACTGTAAAAAATACAAATACTTTTTAGAACAGATTCTATATAAAGGATAAATTTATAAACTGGTTTTATTATGGTTGCGCTTGGCTTGTATGGTTTTGCTATGTTGTCGAGCGCTCCCTCATGTGTGCTTTTTGTAATTTTCTAGCTATTACCTTAATTTGGAGCACGCACACACACACACACACCTACACAGGCACACACCCACAACGGACACGTGTTCTGGAGTTGGCTCAACGTAATTGTTAATTAAAAGAGCTGTTTACTCAATGGTGGATGACCATGAAGGCTCTGACCATGGCCAGGTAAACGTGTTGAATAATGTCATAAAGCCCCAACTGGTTCCATGATATCTGTAAGCGCATTAACTTCAACGGGTTCTGGTTGAATATAGTCGCCCTGTTTTTTTATGGGCATCGTAAAATTGTTTAGAAAATAAGTTTACGACAGACATAACACGAATATTATGTTACTCGAATACATTTTTAATGCTTGGTATAGACGGGGCTGCGACAGATAAGTAATTGGGTAGCAAGGCCAACGAAATGTGGAGCATTTTTTGATTGGCTCGCATAATAGACACGGTTGAATCACGGCTCGACAATGGTGCACAAGACTATATTTGAAGCCAAGTGATATATGACATCGTCGGAGCGCGTAAATGTGTTATTTTTGGATGTAAGCAAACTTTCCTCTAGATCTTTCGATTTTTTCCGGGTTAATTTAGACGACATTTCACATTATATTCAGCAAAAATCTTTTCGCAACCTTGACAATTGCTTATCAGAAACATCAATCATTCGGCAGCTGGCCAAAAAGCATCAATCAAAGCATCCTGAGCTAAACAAACTGCTCGGGAAAGGATGTGCACGGCGCCCGAAAGCCCGCACCGTTTCCAAAAATGGCGGCCGTCTGGGCTGAGTAGCTATCATGTGGGCGCTTAAGTGCCAGACATGTCAACCAAATTGAAAAGTCTCATTAAAATGCAAGTCGATGTTCCACCAAACTGATATAAAACAAATAAGAACATTGCGGGTGTAGCCGACTGCGCAATACTTGTTCACAGAATAAAAGCAGCTTAAAACAGTAGATAACAAAATTGTTCGGCTTAATATTGAGAGGAGAAAGATATAAGGGACATATATATCGATCGAATTGCCACGCCCAACAAGTTTTCTGATGCGGAACCCGATAAGGACAGACGGATATTGTAAAACCCAATATACTCTTCTCAGTTTCTGAATGAGTATAAACAGTACTGAGATTGGGATTGAGCTGGCGACCTGGCTGCTGAGGAGTGGGGGCACCTGCGTGCCAGCACGTAAAGAGCAGCAGGAGCTGTGCACTGCGAACTGGGAGCTGAGTAGTTGGAGTTCCCGGCGACTGCCACAGTTGCAATCGTCTGGCTGGCTGTTCGTGCGCCTAAATGTGCGCTATTGTCGTGGCACATGGAAGTATGAATACATTCACTTAGTGCAATGAGAAAAACCAACCAAAAACCAGGCGTATGACAGCCAAATGACACTGACACACACACACATGCACGCACACGCGCACGCACACACAGGCACGTAATGCAAATAGTCCGTATTGCTGTCGGTGGCGTGTGTCGTTCAAGTAACCCTTTTCAATAAACAGGTGAAGGGTTTGTAGCCACAACGAGTCGAGTAATTGAACTGGCTACCTGAGCATGTGTGTGTGTGTGGATGTGAATGTGATTTTAAAGTCAACATTGAATGGTTCTGACATACGAAATGCCAGTTTAGGTTTGCCGCTTGTCTGTCAGTTTGGTTTTGGCTTTCGGTTTTCATTTCGGCTCCGTATTGCTGTTCGTGTCCGTATCCGGCTCGCTCTGGCGCCAAGCGCCTGTGATAATGGCCATGTTGTGTACTATATGATATGATACCACCCATTTAAAGCTATCTTCACCACCCACTGTCGTGAACTGCTCATATTGCCGGTTAATATTGCTGGCCTGGCATGCCGCCAGAGCCGCAACCAGAGTCGGCGTCGGCGTCGGCTTCGTTGCATAAATGCAGCTGGAAGCAGTCGTGTCACATAGTACAGGACAAGCACAGCTATTGTATTGCTATTGAATATGACTGTCATGTCGCCCGTGCGGCAATCGACGATGAGAAACGCTCAAAAGGGCATGAACTTGAATTTAAAGCTTCGATAAACCACAGTTTACCTGCACAAAAGTATTTCAGAATTAAAACATTTTAGAACAGTTTATACTCAGTACTGTATTATTATTTTTTGGGTCTTACAAACAAAAATTGTAGAGGCACAACGATCAAAGTGGGCTCTACCTCGCTTATAAAGGAGAGAAAATCTCTCGTTGAGGAATTCCTGATCTGTGCTGAAGTAACAAACTCTTTGCATAGATACTTCCTCCTACTTCAAATAATGGCTGAACAATCACATAACATGTATTTTGTGGTCTCGTCATCCTCTATACAGAGTCGGCGCTCTGTGCTAATAGCTAATGGCTAACTGTTGGTTCGTGCTTTGGAAGTTTTTTCTCCTAAGTAGAATTATTGACGCTATTCAATCTCTCGTGCTGGAGGAGGTGTCCGCGTTTTCGCCTTCAGACTCCACCTTTGGATATCGAGTTCGTTGGTGAAAGTCTGTATGTATGTAATATCTTCGTACTTGCCCCCTCTCTCTGATATTTCTATGTATTTAGACCACCTTTCCGCCCTCCAATCAATCTCTTCCCTACTATGTGATAGGGACCATTTGGTTGTTCTTGGCGATATTATTCTTCGCGGCTTGGTCCTCTATTATGGACTCAAAGTTTCTGCTGCCTTCAAAGTCACTGAATCTTGTTGAAGGTCAGTTTGAGTTGCTCAGGTTAATCCATTGTGCAACTCAAAACAGATCTCTTGATTTGATCGTTATGTTGAATTAAACCAGCAATGGTGTACACAGGATTGACCCTTTTCATCCTGTTTTGAATTTGGTCCAGTGCCTTTTGGGACACCAAAACCGGCGCTTTCTCTTGTGTATCCGACGAAGTCTAATCAGCCTCTTTGGTTCTCAAAGAACTTATTCAGATTAAACAAGTGAGATTGCTCTAGTCGGGACCGCCCGAGCACTAGGTACCCTGAACCCAGAAATGAACACACACATACAAACTCTCGGCAGTTGATGAGTATTGAGCCTGTTAAAAAAAAAAAAAACAATTACCAACGGAAAAAGAAATGTTCCATAACCGGGGACCGAACTCGCCTCACTCCGTCTTAAAATGCACGACTCTTACCAACTGCACCACACTACCACGTTATTCATGTATGATATAACATTACTTAACCATCGCAAAAAATGAAGGACATAATTTTGCACTTGTCATTAAAACGATACAAATTAATAATAATAATAATTATGAATAACGAATAAATAAAAGAATTCAACATTGCTCTACCATACCATCGCTGGATTCGAACCCGGACCTCCACGTTGCGCGTCACAACTCTTACCAACTGGACCACGCTCTTACTTCGCCGCGTTGGGCTAAAATTCAACTTACTCGTTGCAAAAAAAAACGCAAGACATTCTGCACATGCATATGTATGCGTGCACATGTACACAGAAATTGCCAAGCAGCTGCGCTTTGCCCCCACTACTGAAAATAGATTCTTGATTTGCTCGTAAACTAAATGTACGATCGTTATGAAATTTTCAGGACTTATTCAGATTATCGAAATGTATCTACAAAACAATTTGCACGTGTGTAATATTTGATTTACTTTGTTTTTTGGTTTTATCAATATTTTGGCGATTGGGGGAGGTATCCAAAATCTGAAACATTTAAATTCTTCGTATGTTTTACGCGAATATAAAAAAATTAATTTGGTGGCTCTAGCTTTTATAGTTTGGGAGTTATGCTTAAAAAACGGAGTCAAAAAGCGATAAATATCGATAATAAGAAAACGGAAGGAGTTATCGATGTTTTGAAAAAAACTTGATCTGCGTATGGAATATACGAACCGAATGAGACCAGGATCACCTTTCTAGCTTTTGTAGTCTCTGAAATCGACACGTTCATACAGACAGACAGACAGACAGACAGACAGACAGACAGACGGACATGGCTAAATCGACTCGGCTAGTGATGCTGATCGAGAATATATATACTTTATGGGGTACTTCCTTCTGCCTGTTACATACATTTGCACAAAACCATTATACCCTTTTTTACCCATTTTCAATGGGTTCAGGGTATAAAAATGTTAAGTCGAGATATTATAAAAAATCTAAAACATCGAAAATCCTGTAGACTTCCCCGTTATGCTGTTGCCAGATCTAATTTCTCTAAGCTCTAAGCTCTAAGCTCAAATGAATCACACTCTTCAAACAGCATTATGTGCCCCATAATTACTGAAAGTTCGCTACTTTACGAAACCAGTGTCTTTACCTGACCTGGATAGTGTTCCTGCCTGTGTGCTCAATCACTTTGCCAGCCTATATTGAAAATTTTTAAGTGTATACTGTTTATAGTTCATCGTTCCCTGTTATTTGGAAGGAATTGTCCATCATTCAACAATAAAGCTTTTCAGAGAATTATAACAGCTCAGCTGCAACATTTATACAGATCTATTATTTCACTTTCCCAGCATGGGTTTATGAAGCGTAGATCGGTAAGCACTAACATTCTACAGTTCTCTTCTTTGGTAATTGATGGCTTTAAAAGCAAAGTGCAGACTGATGTTATTTATACTGAAATAAGGAAGGCTTTTGACTCAGTAAACCACTCCTTGCTACTTCACAAATTATGCCTACTCGGCTTTCCAGGTGCCAAAACATTACAGCTTCACAAGTTAAAGCATTGCCAGATATATGCTTAGGAGATGTTTTATTTCCAAAATATGTGTATTCTTCGTTTGTTTGGCAACAGGTTAGCAACAACATTAATTAATTATTTTGCCTAATAGTATTACGGCCGGCCACGCCGTCTCGTGGTAGGGGGAGACGTACCCTTCGTCTGTCTTCCCTCTTTGCTTGTGTCTTTTGTTGCTTTTTTACACTCGCGTGTTCACTCCGAAATATTACAACTGTCGATCGACACGCGGTTGCCCAATTCGAGGCTTGCTGATATATGGAAATTATGTTTATAAAATTATTTTAAAAATATTTAAACTAATATTTTAATTGAAACTTAGTATTTATGAAGAAAACATTTTGCTTCATATTGATTTACCAGTTTTTTACCCTGAACCCATTGAAAATGGGTAAAAAAGTGCAAATTTATGTAACAGGCAGAAGGAAGCATCTCCGACCCCACAAAGTGTATTTATTCTTGATCAGTCTGTCTGTCCGTCTGTCTGTATGAACGCGTCGATTTCAGAGATTACAAAAGCTAGAAAGCTGGTCTCATTCGGTTCGTATATGCCATACGTAGATCAAGTTTATTTTAAAACATCAATAACTCCTTCCGTTTTCTTATCGATATTTATCTCTTTTTTGACTCGGGTTTTTAAGAATAACTCCCAAACTATAAAAGCTTGAGTCACAAAATTTATTTTATTATTTTATTATTTCAGGATTTAGCCCGTTCCACTATATTGAGCGGTAGCAAGCCGTCCCGTCCCTCCAGGCCGTCGGAGGGCGCACTCTCGTCGGTGCCACGCTTCCCAATAGCCGTTGGAATGGCGGAGTCGGCGGTGGTGGTGACCTGTGACATACCGACGTGGATGGAACTGGGGATTTGTCACGTATCGATACTCGTGACATGGTTCTCTCGGCGCTCCACTCCGCCAGGGGAACATGTGGGGGTGGCGGTGGAGACGGCGGTGCCTCTGGCATACTCGCATTGGACGGCGGCAACACTCCGGTGTTCTTCGTCACAGTAAACGCCGGCACTCTGGGTGACGACGGGGGTTGCAACGGGTGGTTGCCCTCATTTCGCCAGCTCTCCTCTGCCTTTGATGCGGTGATTGATCTATCCGCCATTACGCTGGATACCCGCAAAAGTACCAACGAAGGCGGCGGCGTCTCTCCCCGGCCTAGAGGGTCCACGGTGTTGGTTGGCACAGGTCGCGTCCGCCCTAAAGAGGACGTTCGCGGCATTACGCGACGTCGTGCGCGGCAACGACCAGTTGCGGGTTATCTCCCCAAACTCCCAGTCCCACTCGTCGGCCCATTTATCGAGGACGTCGTCCATCAACATTGCTACCGGCGATTACAGAGGGAACGTGGACTCTTTCTCGTAGCGGTCGACGGTGTTCCTATGGGTACCAGCGCGGGAAGCGACTCTTCTCCATCCATTGCCTAAAAGCAAAGTTTTTATGAATTCATTCTGAGTATCATTCTTTCTACTTACCACTACTTGGTTATTCTGGGGATTAGTTTCGCGTATTAGGTGTTAGTATCCGACTCTTAAGGGGGCCATGGGTTATATTGGTTGAGTTGTGTAATATTGACAGACCTAGTCTGTCGTTTCCCCTCCTTCGCTGGCCGGACTATGTGGTCTCCACCCTCGTCGATGCAAGTTATCGTGCCGGCTCTGCTCGACAGAGGCATTCTGCATGCTGCTGCGGGCAATGTCGAAGACCTCCTTTAATCTCGTCGCCTTCTCTTGCGGCTTCTGTTGGAAGGCTGCGGTTCCTGACGTTACCAAACCATATTGCATGACAGGGAGGCGGATTCGAATCCGATATGTTCAAATTCACGACTAGTGAGACATCCGGGAGCAACTGTGAGCGCTGCGAGAATGTTCGATAGCACCCACCTGGAGGAATTCATCGACTTGGTCATCACCTTCTGCATCGCTTGAATCTTGGGGTAGTACCGCTGCTTCGGAGGCTTATCGGTTTTTATGACGATTCGGTGCTCGGAGATGTGAGACACCCCTTTGAGCCCGTCGAACAGCTCTAACTCCTCCTCCAAGACCTCCTTTATCTCTGGCTCCAGCTCCGTTAATCCCGGAGCAGTCAGGGTCTCGGGCACCTCCTCTGAGGTCCGGTATACTCCTGGATACCTCCTCCTCCCAGATCCGTAGTGCCTGTCAACTTCGCGTCCTCTAGCCATAGTTGCCTGGCATTACTTGGATTCTGTATTGGCCAGTCGCACCCCCACTTCCTGACCTGCCTTTCGGTTGTGACCGTATTGGCGAAACCTCGGCGTGAATGCCCGTTGCCCTCTTCTCTAGATGGCTTCGGGTCATCTGCATTTTAGGAACCCGACTCCAACTTCCGACAGAAGGCTCAGATCTCCCTCGAACTTGTGTCTTGTCTTCAGGCCCGCGCCTGTAAAATCGGTGTCCATCGGTGTCCATCCAATGCCTTAGCGGACAGGACCTCCAACTAGGCTAATCGTGTCCAGACTTCGGCGTATCGTCCGTCACGAAGCAACCAGGCGCCTTCGCATGTCTTCCACCATGACGTCCTTGTCTATTCCACGCTCCGTATAGATCCCCACGAGCTTCTTCTTGCGTCCTGGGTTCTTGCAAAGTGTCAAAACGTGCCCGTGCCAATTTTTTATTTTTTTTTTGATTATTTTATTTTGTCATTTATAAAATGTATTTTTGTTAAATTTATTATTTTTTAAAGTTTATTTGATAATACAAATCACCACTTTTTATTATTTTATCAAGTTTCTTTTTATTTAATTTATTGCTTATAGTTGTTTTCTTTATTTATTTAATTTAGTTTCCAAAATAATTTTTTATTTTATTGCGTAGATTATTTATTTAATTTGATTTGAGTTTATTTTGTTATGATTTACTTTAATGTTTCCTTTTTATTTATTATAATTTTACTATTATTTCTTTATTTGTTTATTTTTTGTAATTTAATTACTTACACTTATTTCAAAATGTCTCCTTTATTTAATTTACGATTCATTATTCCTTGATTTATAAATTTATTTTGTTCACTATGTATTTATTATAATTGTGTTTTATTAAATTTATTATTTATTATTATTTATTTTACATATTTATTTATTTTATCCACTAGCACTGTTGGTAAAGCTCGTCGCAAAGTCCCCTGTTTCTCTCGGTGTGCCCTGCTGAAGCCTAAAGTCAGCTTGTCTTCTTGTTGCTCTGTTGCTCTTCCGCTCCCGTTCTCCACTCTCGCTGCACTCACGCTCACGCTGACGCTGCTGTCCCCACTCGTGTACAGTTTTATTAAAGACAATATAAATACTAAGATGAGTAATGCAGTACAACGAAAGGCTACAACGCAGCTTGATTTTTTGTAAAATGGAGAACGAAAATAAGATCGGTGCGCTTGCGCTCTCACAATTTGTAGAGCGTAAAATAGAATGCGCTCCCATATATGTACATATATACATATACATATGTATGTATGTGTTATTAGGGACCGCATTAGATTTGGCTGCTGAAAACGAATTTTTTGTTTTCTTTCAAGATCTTTGCATCGAGTTTTACAACACTACTTGTCAAGACTACACGTGTAAAATTTTGTGCTCGAAAAATAAAATTTGCAAATTTAAATTAAATTGTAAAAATACGGACAAACCCACCCGCAGGTGGCAAATTATTGCGGCTCGCGGGTGCGTGCACATTAAAAACCAAAACAAAACAAAAACATTAAATCCAGTGACTAAAACGAAACAACAATGCCAAAATCAAGCACCAATCCCTGCGGAAATCGTCCGAGCCAAGTCTGCCTGTCCTCCCCGTATACAACAACAACGTATAAAACATCGCAACTAACCGCTGCCATTTCCAGCGTTTATGCCTCCCCAGTCAGCTCATCAGCTTCAATAATATACAACATCGAAACTGCCCAATGCTCCACATTGGACACTCGCACCGGTGTTGTTAGCAGCTCAGCGCTTCACTCCCGTATTTCGGCCAACGACGCGCAAACCTTTTCCAACTGCGTCGAGCACACCCCACAGCAAGCTTCTGTTAACACTGACTTGCTCGCCAACTGCAACGAATCACGCGTCAGCGACAACGGCAGCAACTTTGGAGGTTACATATGTGACCCAAAGCATATCCAAACGCAACTGCTGCCGCGCAAACGCAAAGTTAACAAATCTCAATCGCCCCCGGCTCTACCTAAACGTAAGACAGTCAATATTAAGCCAAGAGCTAGCCCACCTGCCATGCCACAAAAGTCAGTGGCAACAGATTCCAGGCACTGAGCAGCGACTCAGACGACGAGGCAGACCAAGAGGACGACATAAACACGGAATCGGAAACCATGTCTGTCACCTGTGCTGACTCTCTCTCTAATCTTTTGGACGAATTCAAGGAGCGTACCCGAAGTTGCAAAACTTTGAACGCCCCGACAGTCACCAGCGCTCCGAACGTGGAGCCCTTGGCCCACCCGAATACTGCTCCCACTCCAAAAAAAACATTCCGGGGGACACGGAGATACGGGCCACCCAGCTCAACCCGGAAAGCCCAGGCCGCCGCCAATATCGCTACCACGAATTAGCAATCTCCCCCTACTCCAGGAATTACTTAAAAGCGGTCAGGTTGACGCAAGTAAAGTCGAGTCCAGAACCTCTGTAGAAGGAATGACCCGGCTTTACGCCCACGACTCCGACACATTCAGGAGAATCCAAAAACTCATAGAGGAGTCAAATATTGAGTTCTACACCTACCAACTGAAAGAAGAACGAGCACACAAAATAGTTATAAAAGGTCTTCACGACTCAACGTCGCATGCCAAGATTCGCGACGACCTTAAAGCTCTGGGCCTCGACGCCATACACATCTACTGCCCTGACAACATAAAGAGAACAAACGAGCCGATCCATCTTTTCTTTGTCAACATGGCTCCTGGTAGCAGCAAGCAACAAATTAAAAAGATTAGATATCTCGCAGGACAGAGATGTTACATCGAAGACGCCCGTAAGAAACAGGATTTAATCCAATGCAGCCGCTGCCAGCAATTCGGGCACACGGCAAGATACTGCCGTCAAAAACACATCTGTGTTAAATGTGGAGACTAACACAAATCCACCGAGTGTACACGGCCAGAATCGGTCCGCGCAACCTGTGCCAACTGCGATATTGACCATCCTGCCAACTACAAGGTTTGCGAGGCCTACCAAAGTTTCTCCAAAAGACACCAGCGAAAGCAAAAGGCCGAAACTAACCACCGCTTAGTAAGGGAACCTCCCGGATCAAAATATATACTCCTACAACAGCCAGCTCCCAGAGCGCACCTTTCAGACCCGCAACAGGTAACTCTTATGCTCAAGTTGCAAGCGGGAATATTTACAAGCCAAGAGCGCCAACTGAGCACCAGCGTCACCAGTTGGCCGACACCCAGGAGCAGCACTCAAGGCAGCGACTGCCTCCTCACCAGGGACGTCAATGGTCCGACCCACAGGAATTGCCCCCTAATTGCGGTGAGAGCCATTCCTCCATGGATAGCGTTCTAGCAGCAATCCAAGCACTCAACGTCTCGATGCAGAGCTTTGTCAAGGCGTATGTTCGAGCTTCTATGCGCAACTTTCCAAATAAGCGCTCTCAATATTCTGTGCTGGAACGCGGGCGTCGTTACACCAAAAATTCATGAGCTGCAGCTATACATGCAGCTCCACAATGTGGACATCGCATTATTAAGCGAGACCCATATGACAAATTTGGAGTCTCCCCGCATCCACGTATACACCTCCTATCCTGCCAACCACCCGTCCCCTCGACGCTGGGGAGGAGCTGCTATCCTCATTCGGAGCAGTATTTCGCACTTCCCTACCGCCCCCCTCTGTGGGTCAGACCTGGAACTAGCTACAGCGGTAGTCTCCACAGGCCTCGGAGATGTCGAGTTTGGAGCAGTCTACTGCCAGCCAGGCCTCAGTTGGACAGCCAGCGAACTCCGTCAGCGTTTCAGCATGCTGGAGCCCAAATGCCTCGTGGGTGGTGACTGGAACGCACACCATCAACTTTGGGGAGCTAGCCGAAGCAACGCCAGAGGTCGGGAGCTCTGTCAGTTCATGCAAGATGCGCGTCTTGCGTGCCCAGCGACGGGCAGCCCTACTGGGTTTCCGCCCCAAACAGGCCCCAGACCCTCTTGTCTAGATTTCGCCATATACAGGAACCTTCCGCACTGGACGGTGAACATTGAGTCGCACCCGGACCTGAGCTCAGACCACCTGCCGCTGATCATCACCTTAAACACCTCCTGCATGTTTTATCCAAGACCTGTCAGGATCATCGACAGACACACAAACATTGAAGTCTTCAGACGAAAGTGACATGCTCGACCTGGAAATGGACATTAACTCAGCGGAAAATATTGATGACGTCTTGGAGGGATTTAACCACAAAGTGCGAGCCGCAGCTGCTGAAGCCAAACGCTCACAACCCACCCGAAGTGGGCACAGAGACGGTATCTACACACTTTCGCCTGACCTACTCTTCCTTCTAAGGGAAAAGAGAAGAATGCGTAGAATCTGGTAACGCACTCGGCACCCCGCCGATAAAGCTAACTGGCGCAGGGTCGCAGACGAGCTTCATCGGCAGCTACAGGAGCAACGGGCAAGCTACTTCGACAATATGCTAATGAGCATGTCATCACAACACGACGCTGAGTTCTCCTTATGGAAGGCGACACGCACAGCAAAACGGCAGCCCCTGAGACAGGCCCACTGCGAAAAAGAAATGGAGGCTAGTTCCGCTCGGACGCAGAGCAGGCAGCCACATTCGCTTACCATCTAGAGGAGCGTTTTACTCCTTGCAGCATTGCCAAAGATGAAGAAGCCGCAGAGACTAGAGCCACAGCATTTGCCGCAGCAACACCTGACACGGGTCCTCTCCCGTTTACAAAAGACGAAGTAGTAAAGGTGATTAAGCCTAAGAAGGCCCCTGGACACGACTCGATTTGTAACCGTACGCTAAAGGCCCTCCCACTGAATGCTGTACTATTATTGACAGTCATTTTCAACGCCATACTGAGAGTCCAGTACTTTCCGGAAATGTAGAAAATATCTGTCGTCACAATGATCCACAAGCCTGGTAAGCCGGAGGATGACCCCGAGTCATATCGACCGATTAGTCTGCAACCTGCCCTTTCTAAGGTCTGGGAAAGACTGTTCGCTGCCAGACTCGTAAGCATTGCCGAGTCCCGCCATATTATTCCTGCTCACCAATTCGGATTCCGCACCGGGCATGCAACTACCGAGCAGCTTTATAGGTCGGTAAATCATATCCTCGAAGCTTTCAATAGAAAACAGTACTGCGTGGCTGCCTTCATTGACGTCAGGCAAGCATTTGATCGGATATGGCACCTGGGCCTCCTCTCAAAAATAAAAGTCGGACTTCCCTCGCCTTACTTTGCCCTGATCCAATCCTACTTGGAGGGTCGTTCTTTCAGGGTCAGAGTAAGAGCGAAGGTATCTCCCACCCACCAAATGCAAGCCGGAGTCCCGCAAGGCAGCGTGCTTGGGCCCTTCCTCTTTTCTTTTTTCTCCGCGGATATGCCTATCCCGGATCCCTAACCTTCCGGAGCCTCGGTGCTTATGGCGTCGTAGGCCGATGACGTCTGCGCGATGTTTAGCGCTAGCTGTCCAGCAGTCGCTACAGACGCAGCTCAAGGCTATTTGGACCGACTCAGCGACTGGGCTAGACGCTGGAATGTGGAACTCAGCCCGGAGAAAAGTGCGACCGTATGTTTTACCTTAAGACGTAACGAGACCGCAGCCCTGAGGCTGAATGGGACCAGCCTAAGTCAAGCAACGGAGTCGCGCTACTTAGGTGTCACATTGAACAAGCGGCTTACCTTCGTAAGCCACATTAAGGGAACTCTACAGCGCTGCCGTCACAGAATGAAAAAACTGTAGCCAGTAGCCAGTTACTCAATTCCCGCAGCAAACTGTCTCTAGCCGGCAAGCGTAAAATATACGCAGTTTGTGTGGCACCTATCTGGAGATACGGCGTAAGTGACAGGACAATTCGCAGACGATTAAAGGAAACTGATTACGGCACATATATTGCCAGAGTTATTCCTCAAATAACCATGAGAAATAAAATCAAACGCCTTGAATTTGGCATAAAATATATAGACTGGCGGCTTGTCCTATTGGCATAGTGTTTTGTAGAGTGACGAAAGTTCTTTTAACTACCACTACTCTAAAAAAAAAGTTTTTGTGAAAATACCAAGAACAGCACATAACCCGTAATGTTTTGGGTATGTGTTGCCTATAATGGGATAGGAAACTTGTTTCCCATCAATGGAACAATGAACTCAAATAAATATTTACATATTTTGAATGATTGCGCTTTCCCTTTTGGGGATACTTTGATCGGAGAAAACTTTATATACCAACAAGATAACGAGCCTTGCCACAAGGCGAAATTAATTACGGAACATTTAAATGGAGTTGGTGTTATAAGTAAAATTATTTTAAAACATCCTCTTTCATAACTTTTTTTTATCTAAAACAATATGTAAAAATACTTGTCAATACTTGCCCTTAATTAAAAAATTATTTTTATTTTTGTTAATAAAATACTAAAATAATATTTTGAACATATTTTGAAATTAAATTAAAATATCTTTATGCCATATTTAATTTAAATTTTTTCAATGCTCATTTAAAAATTTATTAACAGAAACACATGGTAATTTCTTTGTCAAAATATTTATGCCGTCGACTGTACATTTTTATATATAACGGTCGTAGGGATACACATTTTCGGATACAATGCAAATAAACACATACATTTTTATTGTCGCGCAATGGCGTAGACAGGGGGAAATTTTGTAGTGTAGCCCCTAACATCTAAAACAAGGAGTGGAAGGCTGTGGTCCTCTCCGACGAAAAAAGTTCAATCTTGACGGACCGGATGGCTACAACTATTATTTTCACGATATGCGAAAAGAGGAATGCTTTTTGAGTCGTCATCACTCGTAATGGTTTGGGGAGCCATATCGTTATATGGAACTTGCGAGCTGCAGTTTGTTTCATCAAAGATGAATACAAATGTCTACAAGACTGTGCTCCAAAAGGCTTTTCCCCAGTTTTCCGAAATGGACGTACCAACAAGACAACGCCCCCATCCATACAGACCGGGTTACAAAACAGTGGATTAAGGACCAGAATGTCAACTTGCTCGAGTGGCCGCCATACTCCCCAGACATAAATATTATCGAGAACATTAGGGGACTTTTATCCAGGAGTGTGTATGAAGGGAAGACAATTTCAAGACTCGGCGACCCTGGTTGAAGCGATTAAATAAGCCTGGTCAACTATTTCACTGAGTGAAATTGAAAAATATTACGTTATTTTTATATATTAATGTTTGAAATAATTAAGAATAAGGGTGGTAATACCAAATATTAAATAATGCAGAAATAGTGTCTTTTATTATTTAAGTTACCAAGTGCCATGAAATATTGCTGTGAATAATTTTTATACTCGTTCACGAAGTGAAAAGAGTATATTGGTTTTGTGCAATGTCCGTTTTGCTGTCCGTCCGTCTGTCCGTATGGACGCAATTATTTTCGAAATTTTGGATATATTTTAGTGTATACCCACGTCAGATAAAGTGTTAAGGATTTTGGACTGCGCCCACTGGGGGCGTGGCAAACCGATAACATCTAAAATCGCATATCGCTAAAGTCCACAATTTTAAAGCAAGAGTCACCAAACTTGGTATGTATATAGCTGGTAACCTCCCAAAAAGATTGCAACCTTGATATCCCGGCCACGCCCACTAAAACGCCCCCAGTGCCCCCGCTCTCAAAAATCTGATATGCATATATCTCCCACAGTTTTGGAGCTAGAGCCACCAAATTTTGCATATATATTGCAGGAGTGCTCCCCCAAATATCAAAAAAAAAAGTCCCGTTGCCATAATCGCAAAAACCGATAAAACTGAAAGGTCAAATCGATAAGTGTTGCATATGGACAGCTACTGGACCCGTGAGGAGGATGTCGATCTCTTGGCATTTATATCGGCTGGGGGACAGACTAGTATTCGACTAAAAGGAGACCCCGGAGCTGTGTTCGAGTCCGTCAGAAAATTATTTACGGAGTCCAGCAGTACAGTTTGCGCAGACAATTGGCGTATATTTTCGTATACGTGCAGCCACCGAAGAGACCACGACTGCAGCGTTAAATATTTTAAAAGTTTTTTTGTGCCAGACAACTTAGATTACGACAAGAAATCAAATCTGTGTTGTGATAAATTCTGTAATTCCTCTTTGTGCTAGTTCACGCAGCAACAATAAGAATATTAATGTTTAAAGAGCACTGCACGTATTAGTGAAAGACATAAAATTGATAATGTAAGATCAGAACAATTATCAAGAGCAAACCAGAAGCAGCTTAATGTAAATTCGTTCACGCCAAAGAACTTTGTCTTTGCGACCAGCTGTTATTTATTTTAATTATCTTTAACTGCGCTCTTGATGTAAAATGAGTTAATGTAACTATTATTTAAAATTATCTGTAAACTTAGGCAATAGATTTAAGAAGTAGAATATATTTCCCTTGTGTCATACCAGTAATTCGGCAATGGTAAGGTTGTGATATCCATGATGCATATCAATATCTATATATATACTTACAATTAAATTTCTTTGTATAAAGGCATCAATAACATACAACAGCATCTACGTCATATTGGGCCCAAGTGCACGGAACGTTGGAATTATGAGTTAGTTATATTGACTAGTGAGTACAATCCGTCATATATATATTTGTTATTGAAATCGCATTGATATCGACCTATGGCCAACTTGAAATTGAAAATCAGTTTTTATACTCGTTCACGAAGTGAAAAGAGTATATTGGTTTTGTGCAATGTCCGTTTTGCTGTCCGTCTGTCCGTCCGTCCGTCTGTCCGTCTGTCCGTATGAACGCAATTATTTTCGCCGCTATTGAAGTTAGAGACTTGAACTTTTGGATGTATACTCGTGTGTACCCGCGTCAGATAAAGTGTTAAGGATTTTGAGCTCCGCCCACTGGGGGCGTGGCTAACCGATAACACCTTAAATCGCATATTGCTAAAGTCCACAATTTTAAAGCTAGAGTCACCAAACTTGGTATGTATATAGCTGGTGACCTCCCAAAAAGATTGCGACCTTGATATCCCGGCTACGCCCACTATAACGCCCCCAGCGCCCCCGCTCTCAAAAATCGGATATGCATATATCTCCCACAGTTTTTGAGCTAGAGTTACCAAATTTTGCATATACATTGCAGGAATGCTCCCCCAAATATTAAAAAAAGTTTTTTGGCCACACCCTCTCCCGCCCCCATAATCGCGAAAACCGATAAACCTGAAAGGTCAAATCGATAAGTGTTGCATATTTGCACAATTTTAAAGCTAGAGTCACCAAACTTGGTATGTATATAGCTGGTGACCTCCCCCAAAGATTGACCTTTTGATATCCCGGCCACGCCCACTAGAACGCCCACCACCACCCTGAAAAATCGGAAATGGCTATATCCCCAACAATTTTTAAGCTAGAGTCACCAAATATGGGAGATATATTACCAGAATGCTCCTCCATACATCACAGGAAAAAAATTTTGGCCACGCCCCCTCCCGCCCCCGTAATCGCAAAACACGTTATATATGGCAGTTCCAATCGATAAAACGTGTATATATCCCACAATTTAAGCGATAGAGCCACCAAATTTGGTATGTAGATAGCTGGTGTCCTGCCCCACAAATTGCGCCCTTGATATCCCGCCCACGCCCACTAGAACGCCCAACGCCCCTCCCTAAAAAATCGAAAATGACTATATCTATCAGAGTTTTTAAACTACAGTCACTTAATTCGGGATATATATTAGTGGAAAGCTCCCCCAGAAGTTACAGAAAAATATTTGCGGGCAGTACCCCCCACTCCCCTTCCGCCCCCACAAACCGCGAAAATCTATATCTCGTACAGTTTTAAAGACAGAGGCACCAAATTTAATATGTATATGTAGCTGCTGACCTCCACACTTGACATCCTGGCAACGCCCACTATAACGCCCCAAACGCCCCCGCTTCGCCGGAAATTCCTATATCTCCCACAGTTTTTAAGCTAGAGTTATCACATTTGGTGGGTAGATAGCTGGTCACCTTTTTTAAAGAGCAGAACAAAATTTTGCCGACGACCACCCAGCAACATACAAACTGCAAAATATCGAAATTTTTTAAAATAGCAATATTTAAGAACGTGAACGAGTATAACGCAGTCGGTAACGACCGACTACAGCGTTCTTACTTGTTTATAGTTTTGTTGGTCAAACCTATTCACTTGAGCCAAAAATGATGTAGATTTTCAGCTATGTTTTTGAAAATATAATAAAAAAATTATATGTAAAAACCAAACCAAACAAAAACTTTTGTATTTTATAAATAATTAATCGTTTTAATTTAACAAAATTTATTTTCTTTAAATCCGAGTGCTCGTTATGAAGATATTATGTTCTAAGTCTAAAAAAGAAGTCAAACCTATTCAGTTGAGCGGCACTGTACATACATACATACATATGTGCAAGTTTTTTACAATCTCATAATATAATATATTATTTAATATTTATTTAAAACCGCTTCCAAAATAGAATGTATATACGCCACTATTGTGATTTAATTATGTTTGTAAAAATCACGCACGTGCATTGGCATCGACCAGTTTTGCTGAAGGCAGCCGGAGACTGATTTTATTGTTCTTGTCAGCAGCCATTGAGTAATACTCAATATTTATTACTCAATGTGGTCAGCAGCAAAGGCGCAACGATTTCGGCATTGAATTTCGAGAGCGATAAGCCACTCGGCTGGTGTTTGAAGAGTGAAAAGCCACACCAAAAATTTTTGCTTACGTTCAAATGTATGCGCGTTACTCATCTTAGAATTTATATTGCCTTTGATTTTATTGTATACTCGCAGTTTTTGGTTCCCTTTGTTGTAGTTGCTGTTAGCAAGCGCCTGATCGGCGCGAGTCACTTAATGTCTGTTGATTTTCCCGTTACACGTTTTACACTCAACTACAAAATATTTGTTTCCTCTTTTACACTATCCTACAAAATATCTTCAACACTTGGTTAAAAAAAATATATTAGTCGTAATAATATATTTTACACTCTACTATCAAAAAGAATATATGTAAATATATTTACTCTCTGCCGCAAATAACAATAATTTTCGGTCTCTATTACGGGGTATATATTGGGCATAAAATATAAATAAACGTTTAATGGGTTATATATGTACATACAGTGGCTCACAGCTTAAAGTATGCAGTGCATGCTATTATCTTTAAACGTTAATAAAGTTAAAACTATTGGGCGTATTGCAACAAATGTGGTACCAAAATAAAGGAAAAAATGTCTACATTAATATAGATTAATCATTTTAATTTCATTTTTAATTTAAGTTCTTCAAAATGCAATATAAATAAAAATACTGCATTTTTTCACATCACAGCTTATTTTATGCAGTTACTTTGCAAGTGAACGCTGCTCAAATTCTTGGAATTTTACCGCTACTTTTTTGTTCATATGCTTTGAATGTCATTTCTTTAACTTAGTGTGAATGCCATTTCATCTATTTTGTGTTTAAAGAACCAATAGTAAAGATTTTTAAAATGAGTCCACGTACAACTTTGGAACAGCGAGAATTGGTCATATACCATTTCAAAAACGGTCTCTCGCAGCGGAATATTGCTAAATTAGTAAATATAAAGTCCCCTACAGTCCAAAAAATTATCGAGCGCTTCATTCATGAAAACCGTTTGGAAAATAAAGGGCGCCAAGCACCAAACAAGATTTTTAGTGAAGCCGATGAGCGTTATATTGTACGGAAAATAAAGGCAAACCCGCGACTATCGGCTCCAAAATTGGCATCTGAAGTTTCTACTGGTCTAGGCATGTATATGCAAAGACAATATTTATATTGTCTTTGGTATATGTGTATTAATTTGAGAATTTAGTTAAACCTTCTCGATTTTAGTGGGGCTTTATGTCACTAAATGACCACGCCCCTTTACGCCCCAGCGTTCCTGCTTGGGAGCCACTTGTAAAGTAGTTCCTACGTCTGACCAAGGTTGTTTATAAGAAAATTTGTAAATCACTAGGATGCTAGGTTGTGGGGGCAACGCAAACTCTATATTGACAAACTAGAAGGCCAGCCTTCAAAATGCCCTTCAAACTAATATACCCCAACTCAAGATACCTTGTCCCTACGAACGAAGAAGCCCGAGCTAGTGTCTCGGCTCCCGCGTGACGTCCCCGATTGTGTTCGGGTTCGGGTGAAAACCACGACCATGATCACGACTCCCAGCTTCTGCTCGGGTGCGGACGACACCGTGACCACAACCACCACTACGTTAGGCTGTTACCGTAACCGCTAACGCTAAACTAGTCTGGTTATCACCGAGACCGTGCCTGCCGACTAGGTTAGATAGGCACCGTAACCACCTACATACACTATGAAGGTAAGCTAACTATCTGGGTCAGGCTCCGCCCCTTGACCACGTGTTCATTAATTTTCATTGTTCATTTCCATAATCATTCATATTCCATTTCAATATTTATTATCATTATTTTTAATTTAATACATACTTAAACCTATTGTGGGCGGTTGCGTCTCCAACCCGCCTCACAATGCTTAGTAGATGTTTTATTTTCAAAATATTATTATTCTATGACATTGGAGCGAGATTCGAGCCATAACAGAAATCGTCGAGAATTTTCTTTCAATTTTCTG